>JZKD02S0135529.1:343653-362895 GCA_000966675.3 Picea glauca
TCAGTCAAATTATAAATTTTGTTATTAAATAAGCAATAGATTTATCCATTCATAACATCAATGCTTGAGAGTGGACCAGGTAGTAAACCAAATACATAATAATGTTGGACAATGGGTTGTCATTGATGTCAACAAGCAGTGGTTGTCATTGATGTCAATAATGTGATGGGTGTATTTGGAGAAGACTCCAAAGTGGTCCCCTTATAGCGTAGCTCTAAGCATGGTCTTCATAGGAAGACACTTTGAAGAAGTCTACAAGAAGCCCCAGAGGTGTGATCATGAAGCCCAAAGTTGTATGAGGAATAAAGACATGAAAGAGAGTGTAAATGCAGGTAACACAGTCATAGATGGATATTCCTTATCATGTCATTTCCAGTGATATTTGGTATGCCATGTGGTTCCTCACGGTTGAGGAGTTATGAGGCCATGAAGTTGGAAGCCCAAAATATGGGTTACGAAGCCCCTAGTTGGTTACAAGAAAATTAATGAAAGGGTTAAGTGGTTGTAACAATAAACCCATAAAGTAAGGAAATAATTTACTTAGAAAAACTATAAATACCCCTCAAGGAGTATTTCATAAGCATATTCACACACATCTCTATTGATTACCTATCTTGTGATGAACTTTTGGTCTATTGGTGAATCTGAGGTAGAAATTATGAAGTTGTGAAGGAAGGTCGAAGGTGAAAGTATTGGAGTTGAAGAAATTGTGAGTAACCCTAGTTTCTGAGGCATTTGTGGGTTGCAGGTTAGAGGGGCGTGGATGTATGTGGGATGTAGTAGAGAAAAAACAAGGATATTAACAGGAAGTAGTGACGAAAGTCATGGATCTATGAAAAACTTGTGAAAGGGTGTGAATAGATGCTTGTACCAAATTGTTGATGTCCACATTGGTTTACTTATCTGTTATCTGATACAACAAAGTGTTACGAGATCAGAGGTATGTTATTTATATGTGTTCATCATGGCTAATATGGCACATATTGTTGAAGATTGAGTAGCTTTGGAAGATATTCTTATTGTATTTGACCAAGAAAAAAACCTAAAAAATATTATTATATTATATTTGTTAAGACGACCCTATTGTTCCTTTGTAAAATTCGTCCCTATTATGCCTTGACAAGCCAAATGAAAAAAAAAAGGGTAAAGTGACAAGTCGAACCAAACCTAATTTTAGGTTGGCCAGACTATTATTTATAAAGGAGGCCAGTGCCTCATTTGGATACACACACACTAGCTCTAGAACTAAGAAGAGAAGTGTGCAAGTCTCAGAGGGAGATGCTACTGCAGCTAGAAGGTGACATCATGGAAGTTCTTGGCTTATCTMTTGGGTATATCTTGGTTAAGTGGTGTGCTACTTTTCCCTAGTTAAGAGTTAGAGGAGGATATTCTGCTTTGTCAGTTCTCTCTTGGAGAGAGGAACTGTTCTTGGTTGGTGAATCTATATTGAGGAAGTTTGATATTTTTCTCTTAGGGGATTTTCCCAAGGTAAATATTGTGTATGTTGTGAATGTTATTCTTTCAGTGATCCTTTATATGCAGTTATTGTGCTAATGGTTTATAAGTAAAATAACATTAATCTAATTAACTGCTTAAGACGTAAAAAACTAACATGGTATCAGAGCGGGCCTGAAAGAAGGAATTTTCATAGCACATAAGAACTTGTTGAAGAAGCTAAGGGAATATGAAGACCTTCCTAACCCTAGCACACCTTTTCCCTGAAACAATTTTCAATTTTGGACAAATTTCAAAAATTATGGTTTCTACATACTAGGGTTTCTGCATAAACCCTAAAAGGTGACGTCATCCACCTTGTTGGAGGACGTGGGGAAAAGTAATACCATTTAGAATATTTCCCCAAGAGGGAACATATAGTCCCTGGATCAAAATTCCAAAATTTGAAGTTTGATAAATTACAGTTTCCTCATAAAACCCTAATTTTGGAGTACCAGTTGCAGTACCAGTTGGAGTTGCAGTATCAGTTGCAGTTGCAGTTGCAATTGCAGTATCAACTATAGTTGCAATGCTAGTTCCTTCATTCCAATTATTGTGCCAGTTGCAACACCAGTTGCAGTACCAGTTGTAGTGAAAGTTTTTGTGAAGTTTTGGGATTGATTTTTTATTGTCCTAGTGCACCTTACCCTAGAAAATCTCCAGCTACCTTTAGATTACAAGTTGGAGAAACTTTGAAGCTTTAAAGGTTCATTGTTGTCAGATCGTGCCACTACCTATTGATGTTGTCGAAGGTATGTACTTATATATGTTTAAACTATATCATTATCTAAAGGGTATTTGCAGAAGAAGGGATCTTTTGTCCAAACAAAAATCGTAGATCCAGAAGGATCTCATATCCAACACATTCAAAGGAACAATGCACCCTAGGTTTGATTGTTTTCATATGCCTCTATTGGAATTATTGTGATATTATGAACATCTAGGTTATATTTTGATCTATTGAAGTTATTTACTATCATACTAACCATTGGTCAAAATTAAATTTGAAGTATTAGATTGATTAAGGTTGAGATTATAGAGTTTATTCTCCAACTCATGTTTCTGTCAAGAGAGCATAATATCTTAGTACAGAGGACATGTTGAAGAGAATACTTGTCATCTTGAGTGAAGGAGACTCGGAATAAAAGCAACAACACTCATTCCTGAGGACAAGACTCCAGGTTCCAGGTTTGATTGATTAAATTGATAAGATTTAAATTTTCACATATCAAGTTTGATAACTGCCACATTACAAGTAAACACTATCGTTGTGATAGCAATCTTTGAAAAGATTTTTAATACTTGGTAGCATGTGAGAACTATTGAGATAAAGACTTGTTGTAATTATTTATTAGATATAACTAACATATACTCTAAGAGAAACTTCTTGTTTTGTTTCCAAGTTACCCTGGAGGAATGATTGATCACAACACTAGAAGAGTGTTTCTCTCATTCCTTATTATTTCATTTCTTATTTTTGGATCTTGTTCGAGGTAGGTCACAATTGATATCTCTAAAGGATCTATTGTGACAATTGTTCTCTCTATTTTATTATTATTATTATAAGAAATATTATTCTTGTATGTTGTTTCTCCCTTGTTGTTCTTGTTCTAGACAGGTCACAGGTGATAATCCCGAGGGAAGTTATAGTGACAATTGAAGGATACAACATATTATATGATCTCTATTTTGAGACATGGAGCAGACTATTCAGATAATAAGTTGTATCCATGACCGTATACATCCATGTACCAAAGAAGAAAAATACAAAGAAGGGTACTTTTGCAAGATACATAGTATCTCATATGGAGATTGATTGTAAGGAGAAGAATGCTCCAAAGATGACCGAACAAATACCTCTGGTGCAATTGATCACTCTTCAGATCATAAGGAAGAGTTAATAGAGCCAGAAGGGCCTACCCAGAATCAATGCAGTAACCAAGAAGAGACCAACATGGTCCCATGACACTTTGCAAGATGCAAAGACATATAGCATTGATGAGCCATATCAGAGGGAGAAGATGGCTCCAAAGATTATATAGAATCAGAGGGAGTCAAGCTTTAGAGGGAACATGGAGGATCAAAGTGAGCCTGATCTTAGAGAGGATCAGATGGGAAAAAGAGACGTCTTCCAGGACTGACAAAAAGATTCCATGAGTTGAGAAGAATAGATCATAGCTTCATAGAATTATAGGAGATGTGAAATATCCTAGGAATATTCCCTTGCTTCAGTGACAGAGGAGGAAGCCATTTAGAAGGACTGGGATATGGATTTTTCCTTGAGACAAGAAGGGAATTTAGTGGTGACTTCCAATATTGATATAACAAACCAAGCATGGTGTAGATAACAATATAAAGATGTACAAAGCCTGATTTGTGTCCAGAGTATTCTCCCAGCGAGATGGAGAATACTATGATGAAACACTTGCTCCAGTAATCAAAAGAAGTATATATAGAACAACCATGATCCATTAAAAGAATTCGATGCAATATGATATTCAAAGGGAGAAAATGAATATTTCATCATGATGGCGTAGGGGATCTAATCTCAAAGTTCATCAACTACAGTGAGAATGGAGCAGTCATTCCCAATTTCGAAAAAATAAGTTGTAGGTGCAAAGTCCTAGTTCCAGAAGGAATAGTTGCAGAGAGAATAGAGGACATGCTCTCAAACAGTGAGAGAAATAGTGCTTTGCAGAAAGCAAATCGATCTAGCACATGATTGTGCATATTAAGTTGCATTTGAGCAAGTGTACCAGTTTGGTACATTGTGATGTGAAAATTTGGTTCGTTGATATATTTGAAGAGCACGAGGATAGATATATGTTTTGTGGTGAACACATTGAGGAAGTACATGATTGAGCCTAGACATATTCACCTGATTATTAAAAATCACATGATGAGGTACCTAAAGGGTACAATCAATTATGGAATCAGATATATCTCAGATAGTGAGATAATATTGCAGGGCTACACAGATTCTGATTGGGAAGGAAGTGTCACAAGACCGAAAAAGTACATCCGGATGTTTCTTTAATATGGGATCAATTGTGNAAAAACTATAAATACCCCTCAAGGAGTATTTCATAAGCATATTCACACACATCTCTATTGATTACCTATCTTGTGATGAACTTTTGGTCTATTGGTGAATCTGAGGTAGAAATTATGAAGTTGTGAAGGAAGGTCGAAGGTGAAAGTATTGGAGTTGAAGAAATTGTGAGTAACCCTAGTTTCTGAGGCATTTGTGGGTTGCAGGTTAGAGGGGCGTGGATGTATGTGGGATGTAGTAAAGAAAAAACAAGGATATCAACAGGAAGTAGTGACGAAAGTCATGGATCTATGAAAAACTTGTGAAAGGGTGTGAATATATGCTTGTACCAAATTGTTGATGTCCACATTGGTTTACTTATCTGTTATCTGATACAACAAAGTGTTACGAGATTAGAGGTATGTTATTTATATGTGTTCATCATGGCTAATATGGCACATATTGTTGAATATTGAGTAGCTTTGGAAGATATTCTTATTGTATTTGACCAAGAAAAAAACCTAAAAAATATTATTATATTATATTTGTTAAGATGACCCTATTGTTCCTTTGTAAAATTCGTCCCTATTATGCCTTGACAAGCCAAATGAAAAAAAAAAGGGTAAAGTGACAAGTCGAACCAAACCTAATTTTAGGTTGGCCAGACTATTATTTATAAAGGAGGCCAGTGCCTCATTTGGATACACACACACTAGCTCTAGAACTAAGAAGAGAAGTGTGCAAGTCTCAGAGGGAGATGCTACTGCAGCTAGAAGGTGACATCATGGAAGTTCTTGGCTTATCTMTTGGGTATATCTTGGTTAAGTGGTGTGCTACTTTTCCCTAGTTAAGAGTTAGAGGAGGATATTCTGCTTTGTCAGTTCTCTCTTGGAGAGAGGAACTGTTCTTGGTTGGTGAATCTATATTGAGGAAGTTTGATATTTTTCTCTTAGGGGATTTTCCCAAGGTAAATATTGTGTATGTTGTGAATGTTATTCTTTCAGTGATCCTTTATATGCAGTTATTGTGCTAATGGTTTATAAGTAAAATAACATTAATCTAATTAACTGCTTAAGACGTAAAAAACTAACATGGTATCAGAGCGGGCCTGAAAGAAGGAATTTTCATAGCACATAAGAACTTGTTGAAGAAGCTAAGGGAATATGAAGACCTTCCTAACCCTAGCACACCTTTTCCCTGAAACAATTTTCAATTTTGGACAAATTTCAAAAATTATGGTTTCTACATACTAGGGTTTCTGCATAAACCCTAAAAGGTGACGTCATCCACCTTGTTGGAGGACGTGGGGAAAAGTAATACCATTTAGAATATTTCCCCAAGAGGGAACATATAGTCCCTGGATCAAAATTCCAAAATTTGAAGTTTGATAAATTACAGTTTCCTCATAAAACCCTAATTTTGGAGTACCAGTTGCAGTACCAGTTGGAGTTGCAGTATCAGTTGCAGTTGCAGTTGCAATTGCAGTATCAACTATAGTTGCAATGCTAGTTCCTTCATTCCAATTATTGTGCCAGTTGCAACACCAGTTGCAGTACCAGTTGTAGTGAAAGTTTTTGTGAAGTTTTGGGATTGATTTTTTATTGTCCTAGTGCACCTTACCCTAGAAAATCTCCAGCTACCTTTAGATTACAAGTTGGAGAAACTTTGAAGCTTTAAAGGTTCATTGTTGTCAGATCGTGCCACTACCTATTGATGTTGTCGAAGGTATGTACTTATATATGTTTAAACTATATCATTATCTAAAGGGTATTTGCAGAAGAAGGGATCTTTTGTCCAAACAAAAATCGTAGATCCAGAAGGATCTCATATCCAACACATTCAAAGGAACAATGCACCCTAGGTTTGATTGTTTTCATATGCCTCTATTGGAATTATTGTGATATTATGAACATCTAGGTTATATTTTGATCTATTGAAGTTATTTACTATCATACTAACCATTGGTCAAAATTAAATTTGAAGTATTAGATTGATTAAGGTTGAGATTATAGAGTTTATTCTCCAACTCATGTTTCTGTCAAGAGAGCATAATATCTTAGTACAGAGGACATGTTGAAGAGAATACTTGTCATCTTGAGTGAAGGAGACTCGGAATAAAAGCAACAACACTCATTCCTGAGGACAAGACTCCAGGTTCCAGGTTTGATTGATTAAATTGATAAGATTTAAATTTTCACATATCAAGTTTGATAACTGCCACATTACAAGTAAACACTATCGTTGTGATAGCAATCTTTGAAAAGATTTTTAATACTTGGTAGCATGTGAGAACTATTGAGATAAAGACTTGTTGTAATTATTTATTAGATATAACTAACATATACTCTAAGAGAAACTTCTTGTTTTGTTTCCAAGTTACCCTGGAGGAATGATTGATCACAACACTAGAAGAGTGTTTCTCTCATTCCTTATTATTTCATTTCTTATTTTTGGATCTTGTTCGAGGTAGGTCACAATTGATATCTCTAAAGGATCTATTGTGACAATTGTTCTCTCTATTTTATTATTATTATTATAAGAAATATTATTCTTGTATGTTGTTTCTCCCTTGTTGTTCTTGTTCTAGACAGGTCACAGGTGATAATCCCGAGGGAAGTTATAGTGACAATTGAAGGATACAACATATTATATGATCTCTATTTTGAGACATGGAGCAGACTATTCAGATAATAAGTTGTATCCATGACCGTATACATCCATGTACCAAAGAAGAAAAATACAAAGAAGGGTACTTTTGCAAGATACATAGTATCTCATATGGAGATTGATTGTAAGGAGAAGAATGCTCCAAAGATGACCGAACAAATACCTCTGGTGCAATTGATCACTCTTCAGATCATAAGGAAGAGTTAATAGAGCCAGAAGGGCCTACCCAGAATCAATGCAGTAACCAAGAAGAGACCAACATGGTCCCATGACACTTTGCAAGATGCAAAGACATATAGCATTGATGAGCCATATCAGAGGGAGAAGATGGCTCCAAAGATTATATAGAATCAGAGGGAGTCAAGCTTTAGAGGGAACATGGAGGATCAAAGTGAGCCTGATCTTAGAGAGGATCAGATGGGAAAAAGAGACGTCTTCCAGGACTGACAAAAAGATTCCATGAGTTGAGAAGAATAGATCATAGCTTCATAGAATTATAGGAGATGTGAAATATCCTAGGAATATTCCCTTGCTTCAGTGACAGAGGAGGAAGCCATTTAGAAGGACTGGGATATGGATTTTTCCTTGAGACAAGAAGGGAATTTAGTGGTGACTTCCAATATTGATATAACAAACCAAGCATGGTGTAGATAACAATATAAAGATGTACAAAGCCTGATTTGTGTCCAGAGTATTCTCCCAGCGAGATGGAGAATACTATGATGAAACACTTGCTCCAGTAATCAAAAGAAGTATATATAGAACAACCATGATCCATTAAAAGAATTCGATGCAATATGATATTCAAAGGGAGAAAATGAATATTTCATCATGATGGCGTAGGGGATCTAATCTCAAAGTTCATCAACTACAGTGAGAATGGAGCAGTCATTCCCAATTTCGAAAAAATAAGTTGTAGGTGCAAAGTCCTAGTTCCAGAAGGAATAGTTGCAGAGAGAATAGAGGACATGCTCTCAAACAGTGAGAGAAATAGTGCTTTGCAGAAAGCAAATCGATCTAGCACATGATTGTGCATATTAAGTTGCATTTGAGCAAGTGTACCAGTTTGGTACATTGTGATGTGAAAATTTGGTTCGTTGATATATTTGAAGAGCACGAGGATAGATATATGTTTTGTGGTGAACACATTGAGGAAGTACATGATTGAGCCTAGACATATTCACCTGATTATTAAAAATCACATGATGAGGTACCTAAAGGGTACAATCAATTATGGAATCAGATATATCTCAGATAGTGAGATAATATTGCAGGGCTACACAGATTCTGATTGGGAAGGAAGTGTCACAAGACCGAAAAAGTACATCCGGATGTTTCTTTAATATGGGATCAATTGTGTCATGAAAATAATATCGAGATCAAGTTCCATCATATACATGAGATGATACAAAATGGAGTAGTAAATCTCTAGTGTGTTCCTACCGACGAGTAGGTAGCAGACGTGTTGACTAAGCCTTTGTCGAGAGTGAAGTTCGAATAATTCAGAGACAATATTGGTGTGGTCCAGAAGGATTTTCCCTCATGAGAGAGAGTGATGTGTTCCCCAGTACGGGGAAGTGATGTGTTCCCCAATAACAGGAAGTGATGTGTTCCCTAGTAGAGGGAAGTGATGAGATCCTCAGTAGTGGGAGATACTCCAGTGCAGGTTGGTACCCCAACGCATGCTAGTATGCTACCCGAGCGCACACCGCAAGTTAGTACTCCAAGACATGATGGTATGCTACCCCAATGTAGGTTGTTATGCTACCCCAACGTAGGTTGGTACCTCAACGCATGCTGGTATTCTACCCAAACATAGGTTGGTACTCCAACGCAGGCTGGTATGCTACCACAGTGCAGGTTGGTACTCCAACGCAGGCTGGTATGTTACCCCAAAGCAGGCTGTTACTCCAATGTAGGCTGGTATGCTACCCGAATGTAGGTGGCTACTCCAATGCATGATGGTTTGCTACCCCAGTGCATGTTGGTACTCTAACGCAGGATGGTATGCTACCCTAGTGCAGGTTGGTACTCCAACACAGGCTAGTATGCTACCCCGATGTAGGTTGGTACTCCAACATAGGCTGGTATGCTACCCTAGCACAGGTTGGTATGCTACTCCAATGCAGGCTGGTATATTACCCCAATACATGTTGGTATTCTACTTCAATGCAGGATGGTATGCTAGTCCAGTGAAAGTGCACAACTTTATATGATATATAGATCCATGATTGACAACAAGACAATGACCAAGTATGCAGAAGCGTAGAAGTAGTGATGATGATCGTGACGAGAAGAATACCTTCCTTGCTAAGAGGGAGTATTGAAGATTAAGTATCTTCAGAATATATCCTTATTGCATTTTACCAAGACAAAACCCTAAAGAATATTATTATATTATATTTGTTAAGATGACCATATTGTGCCTTTGTAAAAGTTGGCCCTATTGTTCCTTTGTAAAAGTCGACCCTATTGTGCCTTGACAAGTAAAATGAAAAATAAAAGGGTAAAGTGACAGGTCAACCCAGACATAATTTTAGATTGTTCATACTACTATTTATAAAGGAGGTCAGTGCCTCATTTGGATACACACACACTAGCTCTCCAACTAATAAGAGAAGTACACAAGTCTCAAAGGGAGATGCTACTACAACTAGAAGGTGACGTCATGGAGGTTCTTGGCGTATCTCTTGGGTATATATTGGTTAAGTGGTGGGATACTTTTCCCCAGTCAAGGGTTAGACGAGGATCTTCTGCTTTGTTATTTCTCTCTTAGAGAGAGGCATTGTTCTTGGTTGGTGAATCTATATTGAGGAATTTTGGTGGGTTTTTCCCAGGGTAAATCTTGTGTATGCTATGAATGTTATTCTTTCAGTGATCCTTTATATGTATTTATTGTGCTAATTGATGCAGGAGCATCGCCAAAAAAGCACAAGTGTGGAAGACATCTGGGCGCACTAGCGCACATTTTGAAACATTTTGAATTTCAAAAGACCAATGTATTAATGTAATATCTGACAATTTTTTTTTTGTATGAACATCTTTAATGATCGGAGGCTAAGCCATCACGTAAGATCAATAGGGAATGTATTTTTATTTAAATGAATCGGATCACAATACAGATTTGGAGCTTGCACTCTTATCTGTCTAACTCAATATTTATTGTAATAAGTGTTAAGTAGTTGATAGCATTCAATTCAATTAAGATAGCGTAGAGTAGTTGGAGGGAAGAACAAAAGAAGAGTCCCTTTGTATAAATAATTGTAATATTTCCCTATAGTAGTGGCTGATAGGGGTTGTTGATGGATGCCATGGCTGAATACAGTGTGTAGATTTCCATTGTAAGCTAAGAGTTGGGAGATACATAGAAATTTTGTATGAATGTATGTAAGTCTCAGTTGGATGAATATAAAAGAGGAACATTGTCCCAAATGTGTGTGTTGTTATGTATCTATCTAAATGAATGGTAGAGTTTCTGTTATTTTTCAATTCTTTGTTATCTATGTTCTTGAATCTATGACTACATTTTCTTTGTTGAATGTATGAGTCATCGTGAGGGTAGATGAGTTTCAATTGTTTCTCTTTATTGAGCGAGTGCAAGGTGTGCATAACGTCTTCAAGGAGTGCATGACCGAGTCTGTTTCAACTCGAAAGCTCAGAAAGGATAGTGGAACTTATACATATGCAAGGAGTGCATTGACATCTACAAGGAGTGTGTAACGAAGTTTCAGACCACGAAGCTCAAGAGGAATAGTGTGATTTAGTCACAAGAGATAGAAGCAGTTGGAGAATAGTCACAAGGAGTGCGAAGTCATTCACAAAAGAGTGAGTGTGGATGAAAGTCTGTCGCAAGGTGTGCACAGGCTAGGAATTTGACTAAGGATCAAAGAGATTGTTCAGAGGAACAAATCGAAGAAGGAAATACTAGGAGGAAGAGTGACAGAAATATTCAAGGAAAGAAGTATCAGAAGTCATCACTGAACATCAATGAACAAGATTCATTCTTAGAGGGAGACGAATGATCCCAGACCACCGATCTGGTGAAGCTGCAAGGAGGAGAACTGAGAAGTATTTTGGTACTTCAGAGGTTCAACAATTTTAAAAATTGACAAAGACCGAGTCAGGAAGTCTGAAGTCATGATTTAATCTCGACCGTTGATCACAGAAGAGCACGTGGCAACAGATTGAGGAGTTCGGGAATAATAAGGTCGAAGGTTGTGGGCGAAAGGCCTAGATTTCATGAGGTCGCAAATTCCGAACCATAATGGGGCCGATGAATCTAAGGAGACGTGTGGAAGGAGTTTGAAACCTTGGAGAAGAGTACTTAGGGAAAATATGAGAGAAGGATTCAAGATATCCTCGAAGTCTGAGTTGCAAATCGATTGACCCACGGTCGCAACCGTGGTCATATAAGAATAAGCCTTTGTGTGTGGGTAAGATAGTTTCGGGTGTCCGCAGGGCCCCAAGGAGTCGCTTCGACTCAAAAATTCAAATGATCCAAGACCGGGAGGTTAAGCAGCCCTTTGGAGGGAAGGGGGTTTGAGTCAAGAGTGGTATCAGAGCAGAATACAGAATTGACTTCTGTAGAGAGAAGGAGAGGTAAATTGATATCGAAGAAAGGTATCAGGAGTGTCAACACAATGCCGCCTAGAAGACGTGTTGATCCACCTGTAGCCAACAGAGCTATGGAAAGGGAGATGAGAGAACTATGTGCGAGTTTGGATGCCATGGAGACAACACAAAGGAGAGTGTCGAATGTTGGAGATGTCAGCAAGGCAGAAAATGAAGAAGTAGAAGTTGAAGAAGCTATAGCTGAGGATGATGCGAAAGAATGCTTGTTAAGAGAAGTTGTCAAATTGGGTGCCAAAGAGAAGATTGACATCCCTATGTATGAAGGGAATTTAGACACAAAATAATTGCTTGACTAGATACGAGCAATGAACAAATATTTCGACTATGAGGATGTTGAAGAGAAGAAAAAGGTAAGACACGCTGTCACTAGGTTGAAAGGACATGAAAAACTGTGGTGGGATGAACTGTAGGCTGATAGGAGAAGCAAAGGAAAGAAAAATTTCAAGAGTTGGAATCGAATGGTAGCCAAGTTGAAGGTGAAATTCATGCCCACAGATTACCAGATAAGTCTTTTCAGGAGGATGAAAAGCCTGAGACATAGAGGATTGACTATGAAGGAGTACACAGAGGAGTTCTACAAATTGAACATTAGAGTTGGACACAGAGAGAGAGAGAGAGACGAGGAGAAATTTTCTAGATACATTAATGGATGGAGATATGATATTCAGGATGAAATCAATCTGGAGACAATCAAGAAAGTAGAAGACTCGTATGAAATGGTGCTGAAATCAGAAGAGAAGTTGGCCAGGAAGCATAGTTAACAAAATACGGGTTGAAGCTTGAACAGAGGCAAGGGAGTTGCCTAGGAAAAAGCACAGAATCCTAAGGACAAGGTGGAGAAACCACATAGTCACTCTGAAAGAGGAGGAAGTTCCTGAGGAAGAGAGGGTGGTGGTAGAAGTTCTTTTCCCAGAGGAAGAGGAAGACGCAGAGGGGGAGAAGTGAGATGTTACGCCTATGGAAAGAAAGGACATATGTCTTGGGATTGCCTTGAGAGGAAGAAAGGAGGTGAATCTCACATTTCAGAAGCACAGAAGTGATATGTTGAGGTAGAAGGTGCAGATAATGGAATATCCTTGATGATGAAGAAGATTCTCTTGAAGCAAGAACTAGAGGTCGAAAAATTAGTGCAAAGTAACAATTTTTTCAGGATATCTTGCAAAACGAAAGACATGGTTTGCAAGGTGATAATTGAAAGTAGGAGCACTGAAAAATTAGTATCCACGGAGATGGTGGAGAAGCTAGATCTGGAGACCACTGCACATCCAATGTCGTACAAAGTCTCATGGTTGCAGAAAGGTCATTAGGTAACAGTCACTCAACAATGCTTGGTTAATTTCAAAATAGGAGGATATAGGGATGAAGTTCTATGTGATGTGATTCCTATGGATGTTTGTCATGTTTTGTTGGGAAGACCCTAGCAATATGACATGAATGTTATTCATGATGGGAGGATAAATACATACACCTTAGAGAAGAATGGTAGGACACACATGTTGTTGCAAATCGAGGAAAAGAAGGTGAAAGATGAAGCCNTGTGTCATGAAAATAATATCGAGATCAAGTTCCATCATATACATGAGATGATACAAAATGGAGTAGTAAATCTCTAGTGTGTTCCTACCGACGAGTAGGTAGCAGACGTGTTGACTAAGCCTTTGTCGAGAGTGAAGTTCGAATAATTCAGAGACAATATTGGTGTGGTCCAGAAGGATTTTCCCTCATGAGAGAGAGTGATGTGTTCCCCAGTACGGGGAAGTGATGTGTTCCCCAATAACAGGAAGTGATGTGTTCCCTAGTAGAGGGAAGTGATGAGATCCTCAGTAGTGGGAGATACTCCAGTGCAGGTTGGTACCCCAACGCATGCTAGTATGCTACCCGAGCGCACACCGCAAGTTAGTACTCCAAGACATGATGGTATGCTACCCCAATGTAGGTTGTTATGCTACCCCAACGTAGGTTGGTACCTCAACGCATGCTGGTATTCTACCCAAACATAGGTTGGTACTCCAACGCAGGCTGGTATGCTACCACAGTGCAGGTTGGTACTCCAACGCAGGCTGGTATGTTACCCCAAAGCAGGCTGTTACTCCAATGTAGGCTGGTATGCTACCCGAATGTAGGTGGCTACTCCAATGCATGATGGTTTGCTACCCCAGTGCATGTTGGTACTCTAACGCAGGATGGTATGCTACCCTAGTGCAGGTTGGTACTCCAACACAGGCTAGTATGCTACCCCGATGTAGGTTGGTACTCCAACATAGGCTGGTATGCTACCCTAGCACAGGTTGGTATGCTACTCCAATGCAGGCTGGTATATTACCCCAATACATGTTGGTATTCTACTTCAATGCAGGATGGTATGCTAGTCCAGTGAAAGTGCACAACTTTATATGATATATAGATCCATGATTGACAACAAGACAATGACCAAGTATGCAGAAGCGTAGAAGTAGTGATGATGATCGTGACGAGAAGAATACCTTCCTTGCTAAGAGGGAGTATTGAAGATTAAGTATCTTCAGAATATATCCTTATTGCATTTTACCAAGACAAAACCCTAAAGAATATTATTATATTATATTTGTTAAGATGACCATATTGTGCCTTTGTAAAAGTTGGCCCTATTGTTCCTTTGTAAAAGTCGACCCTATTGTGCCTTGACAAGTAAAATGAAAAATAAAAGGGTAAAGTGACAGGTCAACCCAGACATAATTTTAGATTGTTCATACTACTATTTATAAAGGAGGTCAGTGCCTCATTTGGATACACACACACTAGCTCTCCAACTAATAAGAGAAGTACACAAGTCTCAAAGGGAGATGCTACTACAACTAGAAGGTGACGTCATGGAGGTTCTTGGCGTATCTCTTGGGTATATATTGGTTAAGTGGTGGGATACTTTTCCCCAGTCAAGGGTTAGACGAGGATCTTCTGCTTTGTTATTTCTCTCTTAGAGAGAGGCATTGTTCTTGGTTGGTGAATCTATATTGAGGAATTTTGGTGGGTTTTTCCCAGGGTAAATCTTGTGTATGCTATGAATGTTATTCTTTCAGTGATCCTTTATATGTATTTATTGTGCTAATTGATGCAGGAGCATCGCCAAAAAAGCACAAGTGTGGAAGACATCTGGGCGCACTAGCGCACATTTTGAAACATTTTGAATTTCAAAAGACCAATGTATTAATGTAATATCTGACAATTTTTTTTTTGTATGAACATCTTTAATGATCGGAGGCTAAGCCATCACGTAAGATCAATAGGGAATGTATTTTTATTTAAATGAATCGGATCACAATACAGATTTGGAGCTTGCACTCTTATCTGTCTAACTCAATATTTATTGTAATAAGTGTTAAGTAGTTGATAGCATTCAATTCAATTAAGATAGCGTAGAGTAGTTGGAGGGAAGAACAAAAGAAGAGTCCCTTTGTATAAATAATTGTAATATTTCCCTATAGTAGTGGCTGATAGGGGTTGTTGATGGATGCCATGGCTGAATACAGTGTGTAGATTTCCATTGTAAGCTAAGAGTTGGGAGATACATAGAAATTTTGTATGAATGTATGTAAGTCTCAGTTGGATGAATATAAAAGAGGAACATTGTCCCAAATGTGTGTGTTGTTATGTATCTATCTAAATGAATGGTAGAGTTTCTGTTATTTTTCAATTCTTTGTTATCTATGTTCTTGAATCTATGACTACATTTTCTTTGTTGAATGTATGAGTCATCGTGAGGGTAGATGAGTTTCAATTGTTTCTCTTTATTGAGCGAGTGCAAGGTGTGCATAACGTCTTCAAGGAGTGCATGACCGAGTCTGTTTCAACTCGAAAGCTCAGAAAGGATAGTGGAACTTATACATATGCAAGGAGTGCATTGACATCTACAAGGAGTGTGTAACGAAGTTTCAGACCACGAAGCTCAAGAGGAATAGTGTGATTTAGTCACAAGAGATAGAAGCAGTTGGAGAATAGTCACAAGGAGTGCGAAGTCATTCACAAAAGAGTGAGTGTGGATGAAAGTCTGTCGCAAGGTGTGCACAGGCTAGGAATTTGACTAAGGATCAAAGAGATTGTTCAGAGGAACAAATCGAAGAAGGAAATACTAGGAGGAAGAGTGACAGAAATATTCAAGGAAAGAAGTCTCAGAAGTCATCACTGAACGTCAATGAACAAGATTCATTCTTAGAGGGAGACGAACGATCCCAGACCACCGATCTGGTGAAGCTGCAAGGAGGAGAACTGAGAAGTATTTTGGTACTTCAGAGGTTCAACAATTTTAAAAATTGACAAAGACCGAGTCAGGAAGTTTGAAGTCACGATTTAATCTCGACCGTTGATCACAGAAGAGCATGTGGCAACAGATTGAGGAGTTCGGGAATAATAAGGTCGAAGGTTGTGGGAGAAAGGCCTAGATTTCATGAGGTCGCAAATTCCAAACCATAATGGGGCCGATGAATCTAAGGAGACGTGTGGAAGGAGTTCGAAACCTTGGAGAAGAGTACTTAGGGAAAATATGAGAGAAGGATTCAAGATATCCTCGAAGTCTGAGTTGCAAATCGATTGACCCACGGTCGCAACCGTGGTCATATAAGAATAAGCCTTTGTGTGTGGGTAAGATAGTTTCGGGTGTCCGCAGGGCCCCAAGGAGTCGCTTCGACTCAAAAATTCAAATGATCCAAGACCGGGAGGTTAAGCAGCCCTTTGGAGGGAAGGGGGTTTGAGTCAAGAGTGGTATCAGAGCAGAATACAGAATTGACTTCTGTAGAGAGAAGGAGAGGTAAATTGATATCGAAGAAAGGTATCAGGAGTGTCAACACAATGCCGCCTAGAAGACGTGTTGATCCACCTGTAGCCAACAGAGCTATGGAAAGGGAGATGAGAGAACTATGTGCGAGTTTGGATGCCATGGAGACAACACAAAGGAGAGTGTCGAATGTTGGAGATGTCAGCAAGGCAGAAAATGAAGAAGTAGAAGTTGAAGAAGCTATAGCTGAGGATGATGCGAAAGAATGCTTGTTAAGAGAAGTTGTCAAATTGGGTGCCAAAGAGAAGATTGACATCCCTATGTATGAAGGGAATTTAGACACAAAATAATTGCTTGACTAGATACGAGCAATGAACAAATATTTCGACTATGAGGATGTTGAAGAGAAGAAAAAGGTAAGACACGCTGTCACTAGGTTGAAAGGACATGAAAAACTGTGGTGGGATGAACTGTAGGCTGATAGGAGAAGCAAAGGAAAGAAAAATTTCAAGAGTTGGAATCGAATGGTAGCCAAGTTGAAGGTGAAATTCATGCCCACAGATTACCAGATAAGTCTTTTCAGGAGGATGAAAAGCCTGAGACATAGAGGATTGACTATGAAGGAGTACACAGAGGAGTTCTACAAATTGAACATTAGAGTTGGACACAGAGAGAGAGAGAGAGACGAGGAGAAATTTTCTAGATACATTAATGGATGGAGATATGATATTCAGGATGAAATCAATCTGGAGACAATCAAGAAAGTAGAAGACTCGTATGAAATGGTGCTGAAATCAGAAGAGAAGTTGGCCAGGAAGCATAGTTAACAAAATACGGGTTGAAGCTTGAACAGAGGCAAGGGAGTTGCCTAGGAAAAAGCACAGAATCCTAAGGACAAGGTGGAGAAACCACATAGTCACTCTGAAAGAGGAGGAAGTTCCTGAGGAAGAGAGGGTGGTGGTAGAAGTTCTTTTCCCAGAGGAAGAGGAAGACGCAGAGGGGGAGAAGTGAGATGTTACGCCTATGGAAAGAAAGGACATATGTCTTGGGATTGCCTTGAGAGGAAGAAAGGAGGTGAATCTCACATTTCAGAAGCACAGAAGTGATATGTTGAGGTAGAAGGTGCAGATAATGGAATATCCTTGATGATGAAGAAGATTCTCTTGAAGCAAGAACTAGAGGTCGAAAAATTAGTGCAAAGTAACAATTTTTTCAGGATATCTTGCAAAACGAAAGACATGGTTTGCAAGGTGATAATTGAAAGTAGGAGCACTGAAAAATTAGTATCCACGGAGATGGTGGAGAAGCTAGATCTGGAGACCACTGCACATCCAATGTCGTACAAAGTCTCATGGTTGCAGAAAGGTCATTAGGTAACAGTCACTCAACAATGCTTGGTTAATTTCAAAATAGGAGGATATAGGGATGAAGTTCTATGTGATGTGATTCCTATGGATGTTTGTCATGTTTTGTTGGGAAGACCCTAGCAATATGACATGAATGTTATTCATGATGGGAGGATAAATACATACACCTTAGAGAAGAATGGTAGGACACACATGTTGTTGCAAATCGAGGAAAAGAAGGTGAAAGATGAAGCCNGTTAATTACTAGTTGGATATTTACTCTGAGCAAAGGTCCATAAAGGAATCTACAATATTTTTGGTTGCCCCTACATGGGATTCCTTCTGGGATGCCATTAAAGAACAATACTACCCTGTTGGAAGCTACGAGGACCAATACACCAGATGGACCACCCTACATCAGTAAAGGGACCAGACAATATAATTGTTGAGACTTGAAATTGACATTCTCATTACCCTATTTTACTCTTCACCTATACCTTTTTGGACCTACCTAAAGCTTGAGTGAATGACAAGAACGCTACCAATTGCCAGTAATAAGGTCATAAGGTAAAGTATGGTTAATTCATGTATTTTGTGGTTTATTGAGTTAAGGAATTAAATATTTCATGTACTAATGCTCGATTTGTCATATATGAATATTTGACCCCTAGATATCTAGCATTCCTGTACCAGCTCTGTCATGATCCGGTACCTGCGCACCAAGATTGTTGTTGTCTGATCCGGTACCAAATGCGTCTAGTACTAAATCTTCGCTGTGGTGATTTGGTACCAACGAACATGCTCTGTTATGATCCGGTACAAACGAACACGCTATGTCATGATCCGGTACCACCTTTTGTGCCATGTCGTGATCCGGTACCATCTGCCTGTTACGATCTGGTACTGATATGGAAGAGCCTAATGCACTAAGTTAAGTGCCTGATATCGCCTAATTCAATTGGTGGATGTCTATTCGTTTAGCAAGGTTATGATAAGAACAGTTTGTTAATTGCCTCATCCTCATGCACTTCGTGTCATGAGGATGAAGCTAAAGATGTAACCAAATGATTAAACTTAAACAACTGATTGATTTGCAAATCACTTCGCCTCCTTGTGTTTCATGATGCAGACTATTAAATAGCCATGGCAAGGATGGTAGAAGAGTAGGAGAGTTAGTATATTATCAATATGTAAGCAGGGTATGATAGTTCAGAACATTTCTGAGTGAAGATTAATGGAATGTTATTTTATCTCCATATTCTGATTATCTATGATTAAGAATGAGTTGAGTGGTTAAAAGAGAGTTTTGATTTTATGTTTTGAAG
>JZKD02S0135563.1:8075-23934 GCA_000966675.3 Picea glauca
GTTATTCCTTATTATGGAAACATTGGACCTCCTCACATCGCTACTTTGAGCCTTCTGGGTCTCACAATTGGATTACCAGTATGGTTGTTTTATACTCAGGTAATCTCGAATGCAGTAAGTTCTTAGGTCGTAAGAACTTCCCCCCAAGAACATCAACCTCATGTTGATCCTTCACCGTCTTCACCAATAAGATCTTCTTTGCCTTCTTCACTTGCAAGGTCGCCTTCTGTTTCATCTTCTTCATCGAGTGAAAGTTTTGAAGCTAGTAACCCGGTGAATAAGAAGAAGAAGAAAATAAAGATTAAGAAGAAGAAATATAAACAAGGGTCAAAACCTCCAACCTCTGTCAAACATGTTGGAAAACAACCAGTTACTATTAATTGTGTTGGGAGTGTTGATGATGTCAAGATTACCCCAACAACTCGTAAGCCCAAGTACTCTTGAAAACTTTGTAAGGGTATCCATCTTCTTAAGGATTTCCCTGGTCTATCCAAGGTTATAGAAGTATGCTCTATGCACCCTCTCCAGTCCATGTTGTAATCCTCTGAACAACATGTTGATGACCCCCCGTCAACCAGTCATGATACGGTTGGGAAGAATAAAAGTAGAGTCAAGTTCTCATGTATGTTATGCAAAGGGAGTCATCTCACTCACCTTTGTCCTCATATGGACGAAGCCTCAAAATTATTGGAAGACATGATTGTTTCACAACTTCAACTTCCAATTGCTTACCATAAGCTTTCTCTCAACCCTCCAATAGTTGATGGAATGATCACTCTGGTCCCTTCACCGGTCAATTTGGCTGATCATGTCGTCAATCTGCTCACGTCCTTAGTTGAATCAATTCACAAAGTGGTTGATCTGATACCATCCTTGGTCAGTCTCGCTCTCCCCTTAGAGAGTGAAACTAAAGTGGTCAATCTGATCCCATCCTCGGTCGATCCCACTCTCCCGTTAGAGAGTGTCACCCAAGTGGTTGATCCATTTCCACTTGTCAACCCCATTCTCCCCTTGGAGAATGCAACCCAATTGTTCAATCCGATCTCATCATCGATTGATCCTAATCTCTAGTTATAAAGTAAACCTGATATTGCCCACGTTTTTCTCGTTGATACAGACTCTGTCATGTCGAGGGGTATTCCTCCTCCTCCCATGAAACCCCCTCCAAGTAATGATGCCATCAATTTTGATTGGGGTGTGCTAACTGGACCTCGTCTTCCCTCTCACATTCCTTTCCATATTACAACACAGGTTTTTGGTCGGGACATTCCTCATACGCTAATAGATGAAGGTGTGTCCATTAGTATTTTGTCCTCTATTGCTTGGCCAACTTTGGGTTATCCTCCACTTGCACCAGTTACGCAGAATTTGTTAGATTTTAATAGAAGAACCAGTCAACCTTTAGGGACCCTTCCTTAGTTTCTTGTAACTTTGGGAAGGAAAACTGTCTTTATTGACGTCATGGTAGTCCAATACCCCTTGGATTTTTCTTTACTCCTTGGGCGAGATTATGTCTATGCCATGGAAGATTTTGTGTCTACTCTTTTTCATGTGATATCTTTCCCTCACGATGGACGGGTTGTGACTTTTGATCAACTTTCATTCATTGACCCCGACTGGATTGCCTCCCTGAATGGTTCTTATATGCAGACAATATCGCCCCCGCCACAGGTCAATTATGTGGCATTGTCGCCCATGGCTTCAACTTTTGATGACTTAGATCTAGTATTTGACATGGTGATCTCTTCAATAGGGTTGTTAGAGCCTGATCTCTTTACTCCTGTCGCAACCCTCGACATGGTGTCCTTCTAGAGTGTGTTTCTTCCTTCCAGTGAAGACCTCTTGGAATCCATGACCGAGTTTTGTCCGTTGACATGGTATCCTTCTGGAGCATTGTCCTCTTGGAATCCATGATCAAGAAGATTTCGAGGATAGTTTTTGCATCTCCGAGGAAACCTCATTAAAAAATGAAACAAAGGTATATGAGCATGATTTTCTGATTTCAATCTTGTTAAAAAATGAAACAGACGTTACGCGCATAGTTCATGTTTCTATGTCAAGCTCGTTAAAAAATGAAATAGTTTTCCCCCTCTCTGTTTGAGTCAAGTCCTTCATCTAGTATTTGAAGCTTCATTTCCTCCTCCTTTGTTGTTGGATTAAATGAATATTGGGGGACAATACTTTCAGCCTCTGGACTTCATGCTGAAGTAGAGCTGCTAGTTTCTTAAGCTAGGGGCTAAGTACCAACCATCCATGTGTTATGCATTGGGAATTCCAAGCATAGTTTTCTATGGTTCAAGCTTTTGTAAAACTGAAACCACTCACCTCAAGCATATTTTCCTTTGGTTCAAGATTGTGTAAAAATGAAACCAAGTTCAAGCATAGTTTTGATTATTTTTTAAGCTTGTGTAAAAATAAAATCTATCCCAAGCATTGTTTTGCTTTGTTTTAAATCTTGCGTAAAAATAAAAACAATCCCGAGCTTAGTCTTTGTTCTTTCTCATGCTCATTAATACATGAGAATAAGTTACCAAGCTTAGTCTTTGTTCTTTCTCGTGCTTGTAAATATGTGAGAATGTAACTCAGTATCCTTTTATCACTTTTTCGGACTCGTAAAGGTTATACGAAAAAGGAACCCACTGGAGTTCCCTTTAAGATCTTTTCAAACTCTCTAAACATGAAAATATTGTCAAGCGACCTTGTTCTCTTCATGCTCATTAAAGTATTTGAAGAAAATGTCTATTGAGCGATAGTTTATATCTTTTTCGGTCTCATCAAACTACTTTACGAAAAAGGAACTAAGAGAGTTCTCTTTAAGTGTTTTTCAGACTCTCTAAACATGAAAAACCCCTGAGTTTTCTTTCTTTGGACTCGTTAAAAAAACATCGAAAGGACCATATGGGACTAAACCGCTCCTTCTTAGGGTTCGTTAAACATACTCCAAGGGACTCGTATGAAGGATGAGCTTAAATTGACAAGCATATGTTATCCTCCTCAAGCTTGTGTAAAAATAAAGAGGTACTCGCCAGAAATGGTGGGGGAAAAATTGGGAAAGAAATGTGTCTAAACCTATATTCCATGGAAGAGTCACTTTTGAACATGACACTCTTTCACTTGCCTTGTGTCTAGGTTGGAAAATTTTCTCATCTCTTGGTCACACTCCTTTATAAGATTACAAATTGGTCTGTGATCCGTATTGTTGAGTCAGTGCTTCCAAGACAGTTGTCGTGTCATCAATATGTTCAAAAAATAAGTTAAACCCAGAAATCCTTCTATTGCGTCGGCCATTTCTGCAGTCTTTAAGCCTTCTATTGCGTCGGCCATCCCTGAGTCAGTCATGAATCACTTGTTACTTGTTTCATATCATTGATGTGGGATACATTAAGGCCCTCCTGTGACGAGTCTTTTCCTGTCAACTTCAACTCATTATCCAGGAGTTAGACTTAGAAACTAATTGGTACCTTGGAACTTGCATGCCGCAATGGTAGGTTTCCTCTCTTTCGACAGTGGGTTTTCATTATTGACCCCTGATTGGGAGATTCCACCGAGTGTTTGACTTCAACTCATTAATTCACATTCGTTGGACTGTACTAGTGTACCTTGGGATTCATTGACATTAATGGTGATTTCCCTCACGCTTGTTAATGGTATACAATAATGACCAGTAATCAAGTGGTTTCTACCATGTTTGACTTCAACACATGTATTCACATGGTTAGATTTGTACTATAGAGTGGTGGAGATGAAGACCCTAGATCTTTTTTGACAGATTCAGGTTGCATTGGAGTATATTCAGTTTATACTGTTGCATAGATATAGATTGTATTTCTCATGGCTATGTTCAAATTTGAGTCTTTAACACATAGATCCACAGTGTATTTTTGGTGGCTATGTTCAGATTTGAGTCATATCGACATGGATCCACAGTGTATGTTTGGTGGCCATGACCTGTCTTACTTAACATGGATCTACTCATGTCAGCATTTATGCTTTCAGTTATTTGTATTCTGAGTATGGGAATTCCTTCCTCAGTGATGATATATTATTGTATTGTATTTCCTTGTTTGTTGGCAGGTTTCCGACCGACTGTTCCTTATTCCCTACACACACTTGACAAAGTATTTCAGCTATCACTTTGTTCTAACTTCATATTTTGGGGGGCTCTCTATTACACATTATTTTCTTCATCCCTATGACCTTTAATGATGTAAACCTATATGTTTCCTTCAGAGGGGTCATTGGCCTGAGTTCCTAAAGAAAGAAGGGAGAAGAACTTTTCTTGAGAGAAGAAGTTGCATTCTTCGTTGGAAAAACCATATTAAAGAGGATGTCCACAGGTTGCTATATAGGCAAGGTGTGAGAATTCCTGATTCTCGTAGGTTTCACCATAGATGGGTTGTGATATGTTCACAAGTTGCTCTATAGGCAGGGTGCGAGAATGCTTACACATGGGAAAAATGAGTGTTTTCTCGAATCTTTTAGAAGGAGAAACTTCCATGGTGAGGTGGCATCTGAATGGTTTGGATATTACTTGCTTTCATAATTTAGTGGGATCATCCTAACCTCCTCACCTTATCCTCTTCATCTTATAAAAGGAGAGGAGCTCTCATGGTGAAGGGATAAGTTGGAGTTGGCTTGGAATTATTAGCTTGGTTGGAGTGTCTTTGAGTTTTTCCTTTGTCAAGATAGATTGTGAATATTATCAGATCTATGATTTTAGAATTTTTGGAGTGGAAGTGTGTGGGGACCGAAGGACAGTTGGAAGGGACCCTACGACATCAAGGCCATGGTTGTAATATCTCTTTCACATTTAATATGACACAGTAATATGATTCTTTCCTATAAAGCTTGTTGTGTTTTATTGTATGATTCCTTGATCACATACATAGGTTTAGATTCAGTTTATGCTATTACTATCACTTTGGTTGGTTTTTGTTATTGGATAAATCTGTAAGTGTGGACACTAATCGATCTCCCTAGATCCACCTGGATCTAGAACAAAGCAAGACAGAACATGACTCTTTCCCTAGATTCTAACCATTGAATTAAATAGGAGGCAAGAACAAAAAACATACCTTATTATCACTTCATATGGTCTTTGTTTCTCCCGCTTCGCTCCAATTCTCTCATGTGGTCAAGACCAAGACAACACAAACCAACCAAAGTGAAGAAAGCACAATCTATTCAACAATCAATCTATGTATATGATCAAGGAATTATACAATAACGTGGAATTAGCTTTATGGGAAAGGGACATATTACTGTATCATATTAATGGAAAGTAAAGATTACAACCTTAGACTTGATGTCGCAAACTTCCTTTCGATGGCCCTTGACTCCGACACACACACTTTCTCACTTGCATGAAGAAGATGAACTCCTTTTGATAAACTTACTGGAGTCTCCAAGCTGCTGTAGCTTCAATCCTTCACACAATTCTTTCACCAATTCTCCAATGAATCCTGCTTAACCTTTTCCATGAGAATTCACTCAATATATAGGAGAGAATGAATTAGTTACTTGGATAAGAATGATCCCAAAATATCAAGGAATCCAGTACTAGGATAACCATTCGAATGCCATCTCATCCTTCTAGAAGATTCCCTTATAGAAGCATCGAGAATTCATCTTTTTCCTTGCTTTAGAAAGAGTTTTCACCCTAGCAGTTCAACACAGTGTGAACTTCTCGCACCCTGGATTAAGGCAGTCTGCGAGAATCAGGCATTCTCATAGGAAAATATACTAGCAGCCTGCATACAGTCTTCAAAAACAAGTTTTCTGGAAGAGATGAAAATAACTTTTTCTTAAGAGAAAGTTCTTATGAAGAGCCTGAGTACACCATCATCAATACATCATCATGATGATCAAAATCATGGGTAACAGAATTCCCCCCAAAGTATGAGGTTGGAACCAATGACAACTGATAGACTTTGTAAGCTGCATGTGTGTGTCGGGAACCAAGAGCACACCTAATCGGAAACCTGCAAACAACCAAGCATCTACAGAATATCATATATATCAATTCTGAGGTAGGAATTCCCATACTCAGATCACATACTGATGAAATTATAGACATGGATCATGGCCACCAATCATACACTATGGATCCATGCTGTCAAAGTATAGCATAGCCACCAGAATACACTGTGGATCTATGCGAGAAAGTTCAAATCAAGACGACATAGCCATGAGACATACACAGTGGATCTATGTGTCACAAATTATACATACTCCATCGCAACCTGGATCATAAAGATGATATCCAGGGTCTTCAATTTTGTCGCCCAAAGTACGAATCTAACCATGTGATTACATGTGTTGAAGTCGAACATGGTAGAAACCACTTGATTATCGGTCAATGATGAAACCGTTAACAAGTGCGAGGGAAATCACCATTGATGTCAATGACTCCCAAGGTACCATAGTACAATCCATCGAGTGTGAATAAATGAGTTGATGTCGAACATCCAATGGAATCTTTCGATCAGGGGTCACTGATGTAAACCCACTCTTGAAAGCGAGGAAACCTACCATTGAGGCATGCAAGTTCCAAGGTACAAAATAATTTCTAAGTCTTGATTCTGGATAATGAGCTGAAGTCGACGGAACAAAACTCATCACAGGAGGGCCTTAATGTATCCCCCATTAATGAAACGAAATGAGTAACAGATTTTGAAGGTGAAACAAAGTATTATGTGAATTAGACTAGACACAGGGAAGGCTGACTCAGAGTGCAGATGGCCGACTCAATAGAGGTTTCAGATGGACTTCTCTTGAAGATATGAATGACACGACCAATGATTTGGCAGCATTGACTCAAAGATGACACAGGGAATGACCTTGTAGCAAATTGAATGAGAGACAAATGGATTTCCCAAACCGGCTTCAAAATGTGATGAATAGGGGGTGTCATGTTCAAGAGCAACACTTACTTTCAATTAATACGAAGATGAAAACATATCCCTTTCCCAAATTTCCCCCCACCATTTCTGGCGAGTACATCTTTATTTTTACGCAAGCTTGAGGAGGATAACATATGCTTGTTGATATAAGCTCATCCTTCAGACGAGTCCGTTGGAGTATGTTTAACGAACCCTAAGAAGGAGTGGTTCCATTCCATTATGGGTCTGTCAATGTTTGTTTAACGAGTCTAGAGATATAAAACTCGAAGGTTTTTCAAGATTATAGAGTTTGGAAAAACACTTAAAAGAGAACTCTCTCAGTTCCTTTTTCGTAAAATAGTATGGACGAGACTGAAAAAGAGATAAATTATCGCTCACCAGATGCTTACTTCAAATACTTTATCCAGCGTGAAAATAACAAGGTCGCTCGGTGATCTTTTCATGTTTAGAGAGTCTGAAAAGAGCTTAAAGAGGACTCCAGGGGGTTCCTTTTTCGTATAACCTTGTTGAGCCCGAAAAGTGTTAAAAGTATGTTCGATCACGTTTTCATGTATTTATGAGCACAAGAACGGATAAAAACGACGCTCGAGGTTTTATGTAAAAACCATAAAAAAAAATCAAAACACATGATGGAAAAAGAAAAACTATGTCCATATCCCGATACTTGATCATAAAAGTCATCATGCCTGCAAGAGTTACACCCAACGTGACATTAGGGATTAGGGTTTAATATATAAATAAGCATAAAAAACCAAATGACATAGTAAAAGTAAATAAAAGGAGTAAATACTCTTTTTACCACATCATTTTTACATTTCCACTATTGAGATAAAAAAACCCCTCTTTTACCCTCTAAGTTCAGCGTCAGATTGCAGGAGCTACGAGAGACCATTCAGTGAGCCGTCTGCGACAGTTAGGTAAGATCTTCGTCCTTAACACTTTCATGGTTTAATTTTATAATTTCATTGGTTAAATTTTCATTTTTAAGTTGATTTTCAAATCCCTAAATGTGCGCTGCCATTCTCGCAGGCAGGCTATACGGGGCCTGTGAGAATGAGGCATTCTCGCAGGTGAGCCTAAGGCCACCTGCGAGGTTCTCGCACTGTGCACACAGGGCACCTGCGAGAACCGCAAAGCTCAATTTTTTTTTTTAAAATTTAGCCAATAAAAATGAATGAATTCATGAAAATAGTTGTTAATATTCTCTTTGTGTTTCTTATGCAGATAATTAGCCATTAGAATGGTGCTAGAATGACATGAAAGGGAACATGAAAAAGACAATGCAAATGTTGAAAATCATCCACCTACTATCGCTACTTTGAGAGACTGTGGGCTCTTGAAATACTTCTGTATCCCGGGCATGAGGTCCCAAGTCAGGTCGTTAGAGTACCTGGTGTGTATGTGGGACCCTGATCAACAGGTATTTCATGTGGGGGCCCACACATTGTCCTTAGACATTGAGGACATTTAATTTTTGACTAGATTGTCTCGGCGTGGGTACTATGTTATCCTGACCGGTAGCAGAGGTGGTGGGCTATAGATGAGTGAGTATTGTCGTATACACTACGTTCCCGAGGCTGAGAGAAAGAAAGGAAAAATAACTATTTGGGGGGTACGATATTTGACCCTCTGCACTCTCCTATTCACCATAGCTCGGATGGCCAGGAGTTATGCTCCTCACATGGTGTTACAGAGTTACTTCCAGTATTCCATCGAGTGTACTGAGCCTTGGGTGTTCAATTGGGCAGATGTTGTGCTTCGCAGTATCAAAAAGAAATTGACTAAATGTAGACGCGGTAACCTGAAGCAATTCGGGTATGGATCTTTTTTGGTGTCCTTCTTCCTTGAGAGGGTTCCCATACTGAGACTACAGGTTGAGTGGAATATACTGGGTCCCAGGGATCCAAGGATGCTAAGATGGTGTCGGCTCATGGCCCGGCACGTAGCAGGACCGATCATCAAGTACGATGATACTTTCTTTGACTGGCTTCAAACCCAGATGTTGATGGTTGATGACTACGCTTATGCTAGGTTCGATTTTCGAGGAGATACAGATTTAGCACTGCCAGATGATACTCAGTGGGGTGACCTTGGTAATAAGTACACACATTTTTCTCTTTTTAAATGTTTTTGAATTTTTTATCATATTCAAATGTTTGTTTTATATGTTCATCCAAAGACTAATACAAAATCGTTTGTTGATAACATAGATGTTGGACCTTACAGACCTCCCGACACTTCTCCCATCCAGCGGTGAGGAGAGGTAGTGGCAGCACCACAGTATGCTGAGGATTATCAAGTGGTGGAATGGAATCTAGAGGGCCTGACTGCAGACATTCCAGACATGACTCTGAAAGAGGTTCCACGACGCGATCAACGTCATATTGTAGGGGTATAAGCATCTATGAGTCGACTGGTCCGTAGGGTTGCTAGGGCAGTCGTGTGTTACCGTCAACGTCATCCATGACGTCACTATGTAGAAGCTATAATCTTCAATTTTTGACATTTTGGTCTTCGGACAAACTTTTTGTAAAAAACTCTTTTGATCGTTATATATACAGACGCCTTCTAACGGTTTACTTTATATTGTGTGAATTTCGATGTGTTTGATTTATAAATGATTCAAATGTCTGTCAAACACATAATTAGTCAATGCATCTGTTAATGTATTTAGACATCTAGGAATATGTTGATATTCAATGTGATCAAAATAACGTTCCAAGAGGCAAATTTGCAAATACACCTGTAAAAAAGTAGGACTTCGAATAGAGTATACATTACTTAACTGTAGTACTACAAGCTGCAAGTCAATTCACACAACCAAATTATGAATTCCGAGTGAGATAACATCAACCAATAATTCAATAATGGTGCTATATTCTGCAATGTTGTTGGTCGCACGGCTGAGGTAGACACCTCGTAAAGATACAAGTTTGTTTGTTGGGGCATATATTTTCCACGCAGCGGAAGCAAGGTTTTGAGTACTACTACTAGCGCCATCAGCGAAGCCAATATAGGGTAGCGAAGACTCCGACATCTGGAAATCAAACACAATGTAACATAAGGGTGGAGACCAGATAACGACAAAAGAAAACTATAGTAACACACAAAACATATGATACAATAAAATACAAGTACTTGTGCACAGATGATTTATGCATAGTACTTCTTCAAGTACAACCCATTCTTGGGTTCACTCAAAGGGATACCATCATAATATACCAACTCATAAGCTCCTTTTTCCAAAACTCGACGAACAATATAAGGACCTCACCACATGGGTTCAAATTTTCCATCTCCTAACACATCTCGATCCTGTTCATAGAGAAGAACAAGATCACCTTCGGAGAAAATGCGAGGCTTGACATGCTTGTCATATTGGGCCTTGACACATTTTTTCTGGGTTTCTATTACTAGAGTGGCGTCACGTCGATTTTCATCTAATCACATAAGATACAATAGACATTCTTCTTCAGCAAAAGTGTTGGGTAGGAGTTCAACATCTAGCTTCAAAGAAGGTATCTCACATTTGATAGGGAGAATGGCTTCCACACCATAG
Organism: Picea glauca; assembly: GCA_000966675.3. Lineage (NCBI taxonomy): Eukaryota > Viridiplantae > Streptophyta > Pinopsida > Pinales > Pinaceae > Picea > Picea glauca. Next base: position 18,537 of record JZKD02S0135563.1, read on the forward strand.
ACTAACCGAAAAGGTGTAAAGACAGTAGTGGACTTGATGGATGTCCGGTACACCCAGAGTGCCAAAGACAACATTGTGTGCCAACTTGTTTGATGAATCCCTATCATCCGTCGGAGCATAGTTATGAGAACTTTGTTGATTGCTTCGACCTGGTCGTTGGCCTGTGGATAATAGAGTGTTGAGTTATCATGAAGAAGACCCAACTTTTCAGTAAGTTCATACATCATAAAATTCTTAAAGTGGCTACCATGATCAGTGACAATAACTTGGGGAACACCAAAACAAGCTATGATGTGGTTAAAAAGAAATAAGGTTGCGTTCTTTCCAGTGTTGTCAAATGTCGACATCGCCTCGGACCATTTCGTAAAGTAATCAATGGCTACAATAATGTAACCATGCCCCCCGGCCGAGTGAGGGTGACATGTCATGAAATAGATGCCCCATTTCTAAAAAGGACCAACTGAGACCACAGGGTGAAGAGGAGTAGGATGTGATCGAATTTTCTGGTGGTAGGTCTGGCAGGCATGGCATTTCTGAATGGCAGTAATGCAGTCATTAAACAAAGAAGGCCAAAAATAACCTGTGCGTAAGATCTTTTAGGCAGTAGCATACCTAGACATATGACCACCACATGCTCGAGAATGACAGTCATTCAGAGATTTCTTGGCTTCATCGAACGTTAGACAATGGAGAAAAACAGAGTCAATCCCCCGCCGATAAAGAGTATTCCCGAGAATAATGTATTGACGAGCTTGATAGCGTATGAGACGTCATTCAGTGCTAGAAAAAGTAGGCTGGAAAGTCTGGGTTTGGAGATATATAATGATATCCCCATACCAAATATTGTCAGTGCTAATAAGGAAAAGAGATTCATAGGGTAATGAATCAACTGCTACATTTTCCGTTGCAGAGTGAGGAAAATCCCATATCAACTCAGCAAAAACTAAGGATTTCTTGGACTTGGCGTGGTCGAATTCCAAGTCAAACTCCTAGAGTATCCCAATCCATTTGGAGTATTTTCCCCCTAGCAATTGACGTGTGAAAATATGTTGCATAGGGTTGCAATGAGAAATCACTGTAGTCTTGCGTGAGAGGATATAGTGCCATAAGCGTTGGACAGCTTGAACGACAACCAAGGCCAGTTTTTTGACATGTTGATACTTGATTTCAATTGGTGTGACACTTCAACTCAAGTAGTAAATAACATGTTCATCATGCGCATCATCCTCTTGGATGAGAACCATGCCAATAGTGTACTCTGAGGCAGCAAGATAAAGGAAATAATCGCGACTGTAATCGGGAGGATAGAGAAGTGGAGCGCGCGTTAGGGATAACTTTAAAGCTTTAAAAACATTGTTGGCAATGGTATCCCAAATGAACTCTGAATCTTTCTTTAGTAGTCGCGTAAAACCACGAGTGATCTCGGCATAATTAGGGATAAAACGATGAATAAAGTTTTCTTTCCCCTACAAACTTTGCAACTGGCACAGTGTATAAGGAGGAGGGAGATTAAGAATCGCCTCAACCTTAATAGGATCCACCTAGATCCCTTAAGGAGAAATGATAAAACCTAGAAGACAGCCAGATTCTACGTAAAAAACGTCTTTATGAGGATTTAAACATATACGATAGAACCGACAGTGATCGAAAATGGCTCGGAGGTGGGTAGGGTGATCGACTCTGCACATAGAATGAGAAGGTAAATCGTCCAAATAGGGTTGAATGATGTGCTTGATATCATGAAAATCATAAGACATAGCATGTTGAAACGTCGTGCCAGCGTTCTTGAGACCGAAAGGAAGTTTCTGATAGGAAAAAGTACCCCAAGGACAAATAAAGGAAGTCTTATGTTGATCCTCGGGAGAGATGTTAATTTGATTATAGTCGGAGAAACCATCCATGAGAGAAAAGATTTCACTTCCGGCACAATCATCGACAATCTGATCGACGAAAGGGGTAGGAAAGTTGTCTTTGGGACAAGCTTTGTTAATATCCCTATAATCAATGCAAACACGAATGGTGCCTCCTTTTTGGTCAATCGGGACAGGATTGGAAACCCATTATGTAAGAGACACTGGATAAATAAAGCTAGCTTTCAAAAGTTTCTCAACTTCGAGCTTGATAGAAGCCTCTTTACGTGGGTGATGTGGACGAAGGCATTGCCGGACAGGTTTAGCATCGGGGTATGTCTTTATCTCATGTACAACAATTGCAGGGTCGATACCTGACATCTCTTTGTAACTCCAGGCGAAAATGTTACAAAATTCTTTAAAGAGAGACGTATAGGTGACGATTTCGTTGGAAGAACACGAAGCTCCAATATGGACATTTTTTACAATCCCAGGTTTGATGGATATGTCAATGGGGATCATGGGCAATATATTGCTTAAGTTTCCTTCAGCAATCACATCGTGTGTAGTCGTGGGAACCGTCGAGATGACAACAATGGTTGATGGAGTTGAAATCCGTTGGTAGTTCTCAAGAGTATGTTTCTCCAGAAAAAGTATGGAATGATGATGCCCATCATCCCAAGGAGTGTCCTCCATGACGGACATGATCATCTCGTCAGTGGGAAAAATAACATGAAAAGGATTGGGAGACAACTCATCAACAGAGAGGGTAGAAGGTGTTTCCGATTGAATGGCTTAATATGCAGATGCAACCGGATTTAACGGCATTACGTTTCTGAAACGAAGATGATCTCCAGGGTCAGGGACAATCCAAGGGTCCTGTGCTGTAGGAAGTTCGTGAGGCACGGTGGAGATCATATTGATAGAAGAAATAGACGAGCGTGGAACATCAGGTGGTGGAATGGGGAAAGTACCCATTAACGAGGAGTCCTTTAAAAGGCCTACACCGACATTCTCATAACCTGGTGGGGTTTTAGCAATAAATGGTACGTTGCCAGTATGGGTATCAGAATTGAAGAAGGCAAGTTGGTCGATGGTAACAACCTTTCCTTGATAAGGGAAACGTACTACACAGAAAAGTATCGACACAACGACGTGCATGGAATTGATCCAGCTATGGCCAAGTAAAAGATTATAATAAAGGGGAGCGTCAAATACTTCCACTTCGACTTGGACCGTTTTACCTTCTAACGTGATGGGCAATGAAGGAAGAACATCGTAGGGCTTAAAACCGGATCCATTGAAGGATTTAAGGCTGTTCTGGGATTCATTCAAAGGAGGAGAGTCAATGGCTTTCCAACAAGCAAGAGACATAACACATGTCGAGGCACCCTTGTCGATTACAGTTCGGCAAAAGTTTTTGTCGGAGACAACCACTTGTATTTGAAATGCGAGTTGAGGAGGTAACCTTGGAATGTGATCTTCGAAGTCAAAGACTATCAAATTCGTATATGTCAGGTCAATTCCACCTATATCTTTCAACAGTTCCTTCCGTTGTGCAGGACAAGACTGAAGGATTTCAAGGGATGACATCGTTGAAGGTGCCTGCGCCAGATCTTCAATAATACTACAGTTCTAGGTCGCACAAGCATGAGGAATGCAAGCCGATTTCCTAACAACACCTTTTGGGGGTCGTCACAGAACTGTATCAAGGCTTGGTCGTTCGAGATTAAGAGGACCGTTAGTAGTTGGAGTCGCAGGAGAGGGTTGGACCAATGAAGGAGGTAAATCATCATCCTTCTCCTTAGATGGAGAACAATATTTGGCTCGAGTAGTGAGTGCAATGTTGTTCTACGTAGAATAACCAGTACACGTCAAAACATATGATGTCGTAGAAGAGGAGGGATGGTCATGAATGACCAACTGAGCCTGTTGTTGAGATGGGAAGGGTTGGGACAAGACTGCCGGTGTAAGGGGTTTTGGAGCTCCTTGAAGGAACTTAGTGACCTCGACACGTCATGGAAAATCCTTCATGTAGTGATCATCACCACAGATAAGGCAAGGGTATCGGGGTTTGCACTTATCTCGTTCTTCAACAAGAGTGGTTTTAGTTTTCTCTGCTTGATTATTATTTTTTCCCTCCTTATTCTTACCTCTCCCCTTTTTAGATTTTTTTTTACCGGCTAGGGTAGATTGGACTGCATTTACGTCAGAAGTTTTGCCGATGGGAGTGGGAGGAGATAGAGCATTTTGAACATTAGAAGAAGTAGACTTAGGGGTTATGCTTGAAACAAAATGTGATTGGGTTTGGGTAGTACCAATCACACCATCAGCTGCATGCGAGGCAACGGAAGTAGTTGAAGTACTGGAAGTATTAGGACGAGGTAAATCAGGTAATAAATTGTAAAGGGTCCCCATTTGCGAATAAACGAGATCAAGATATTGAGAACGACTTATAGCCTGCTCTTCCATGACAACGCCACCCATGGAAATGTCCTTACCAATTTCGTTCACAAATGATTTTTTAAACCATTCTGCCAGTAACTGATTAGGAAGCTCAAGTTTAATGAGACGTCGTCTCCTTCGCCACTCATGGATATGATCAGATATATGAGTGCCTTTGGTCTATTTGAAGGAAGTCAAAATCTCAGTCCTGGTATCATAACGGATCGGTAACTGGTAATGCATAAGGAAATCCATAGCTAGGGTGTTTAAATTAGAGAAGAAACCTCGTGGCAATTCAATATACCACTTCGCAGCAGAACCGATAAGGGTTCATTGAAAAAGACATAAACAAATAGAGTCATCCATCAATGAGTTGGATGAACACCATAGGTGAAAAGTCATAACGTGATTGTTTGGGTCCTCTTCCACTTTGTCGTTGAATTTAGGAATTTCCTATGGAAGCTTGGCTAGAATAACAGGCCATTGGGGAGAGTGAAGAATAGGATCATTTAAAATCCTTAACAAATCCAACAAATCCAAAGTAGAAAGAAAAGGCAATTGTCGATTCACCTGCGGGTACTAGTGGCTTTGGGGTGGAAGCCCTTTTGGCAAACCAGTAGGACCGTAAGCGGTCTGCGCATAATGGGAAGATCTAGGCAGATTCAGTGGTGGTTGGAGAGGATAGTAGCTCCAGGGATTGCAACCTTGAGCGGGGACATGAGTTTGAGCATTCGGACCTCAAATAGGATTGGGTATACCTAGATATGGTTGGCCTATAGTAGGGACAGGTAGCTTCTGCCCCCCAATCATTTGAGGAGGATTTTGTATCATCTGATTCCAATACTGGGCCAACGAGGGAGGTCTATTTTGTCCAAAAGTTGGGGTTGGTCCCCCTATCGTAGGTAGTGCTCCAACCGGAAGTTGTGTCCCAATCGCAGGCTGTGAAGTAATTGGATTGTGTCCGGAAAGGGGAATTTGAATGGTACCCCCTTGTCCACCAATAGGAAGCTGCAAGTTTGGTGTAATGGACGGGATAGTGCCACTAGGATTAAGATTTCCAGTGGAATATAATAAATGTCTTCCAGAAGGAAATTGAGGGAGTG
>JZKD02S0135574.1:0-23933 GCA_000966675.3 Picea glauca
CTTTCCAACCTCCCAAAGTTCTTTTCTTTCTGCAGCCTTCCCAACTTAGATTTTTGTTGAAGTCAATTATGAGGTATTTGTAATCTGCCACTTCTTCAAGAGTGTTTCCTTCAAAGTAGAACTTATGTTTCTTATGTTGCTTATGTTTTCTTTTGCTAGAAAAAATTACTAGTTTTGTCTTGCTAGTATTGACTTGCATTCCCACTGTACTACAAAAGCTCTCAAGGGAAATTAAGTGTTCTTTCAACCCAAGAGCAGATTTAGCAATCATAATAAGGTCATATGCATACAAAAGAAGCCTTATCACAAAATCACCCAAAAGAGCACCATCACCCTATGGGCCTTGGTAGATATGGGATGCACCATCCATGCGCTCACTTGGGATCTCGGGCTTCCAAGTGGCGATACGTGCTCCCTCCAAGTGCATTGTCATGACTGCGGCTATAACACCCCATACGAGAAGCATCCACATAATAACATTCATAGTGCAGAGTTTTTTTTATTTTGTAAACTAGAAGATTCTTATATTGATATCATATAAAGTATATTATAGTCATGTCTACTTGTGGCCTACCACTAGGGAAACCAGACCACATTAAGTCAAAAACCATTACTAGTATTTGCTTTTTCAAAACTATAGCTATCATATGTTGTATATGTACTAGCCTAGACAATACATAGGATATGCTAGAAAATAATACAAAAGCAAGAAATCATAGTAGCATTATAAAACTAAAAGTGACATAAGACAACTAAATTAGATTGTCAAGCATGCTAAGTTGGATTCATGTGGCATCTCTTTCTGCATTTGTTATTCTGACAATGGATCCTCCTCAATCAAGATTGGATTGGAGGGTGTACCCTCCAGTCCAAGAGTCTCATTAGGAGTTGTTGTGTTGTCACTATCACATCCCTGAGGATCATAGACTATGCAATTGATATCAAAGACAACTTTGAAAACTTCTTCAAATATCATATCCAAAGGTCCAGATTGTGGAGAATAGCCTATTGCTAGAGGCCTTTTCGTATACCACTTGGGCAATAAAATATTTATTAAGATAATGGAGCTCTATTAACCTGGAAATCTTTGTATCTCTGGTTCTTGAGAACCTAGATCAGAGATTAGGCCCTTGTATTCCTCTTCAATTTTTTCCTTGGGCACTATTTTCTTCTTCCACTTCACAAAATTCTCCAAGTTTGTTATATACTCCTTGACCTCACAAGAAAAAATCGATTGGAAGTGCCTTGTTGCCTTAATGGCATCTTTTTCAACTTCAGTGGTATACTAGGGGAGGCATTGGGGAGTGGGATTTTTGGTTACATATTTCAACCTTCTACGAGAGTCTTTTTTGTAGATTATGGGTTTACCTCTAAATTCACTATAGCCATACTTTCAAACTAGGAGGGAGTGGGGTAAACAAATAATAAAATGAGACAATAGCAAAGATATTTACTAATAAGGGAAATGGGAGCAAGGAATCGAGTCAAGAAGCTACAATGGGAGGGCAAGGCTTACAATAGTAGATTAACCAGAGATATGAGGTTCAACAGTAAAATCACCCAACTAGAGAGTGTTTTTTTAGTAGTATTAAACCTATGCTCAAATTTCTAAGAATGAACCAGACAAGTGGATTATAAAATTGCTAAACCACACAACAAAGGAGGAGAACATAGTACATGACCAAAGAACTCAGAGAATCATTGTTGACCCCAAGTTTCAAGACTATTTTTCCTCCATGCCCTAATGTCCGAGCTCTACAGAAATTCATTAGCTTGGCCTTTGTCCCAACATTTTGGAACTGAAATACCCAAATACCTCTTGCTCCCATAATGGCATAAACCTTCATCCTTATCATGAATTAAATTACATGTATGTATGTCAAACAAGCTTGTTCAAGCATGATTTCCCTCCACTTGAACTTCTCCTTGTTCACCCTACATCCCCATACCTGAAATTGCAAGCCAGTCTTTCCAAATGAACCCACAAACCTCCTGAATTGGTGATGTTGCACATTAACAGTTCCACCATGAAGCAAAGTCACACATGATGGAGGAGTGTGTATGATTTGGTCATGAGGGTTAGGGTACTACCCCCCATACCCTGTGTGGATGGTAACATGAACAGACTCAGGTGGGATTGCATATAAGCGCCACTTGGGCCACTTTCATACTGGCACACCCCATAATGCAGAGTATTTAATCATGCACCATGACATGGAATTTACCATGGGAACCCAAACTCGAAAAATAACATTTGATGGGGGTTTTATTATTCTTAGGGAATTGTTACAAAAAGTGAGCTATGCAATCTCAATGGAGACTTTGGTGCATTCTTACTCGCCGATGAATTTTGGTAGATTGTTTTATCCCAAGGACAACCTTTGCTCTTCATGGACATACTCAATTTCCCCTTCATCCTTCGATCTTCAAACATGTTTCTTCTTTCCAATTCCTTCACACTTCTATTAGTGCTTTTCTTCTTCCCAAGCTTCTTTTGCTTTCCATCTCTCTTTTCTCTTTATCCTTTGTCTCTAGCAACATTCTTTTACTAGAGATGTCTTGGAAGGCCAACCATTGAGATGATTCATTTAATCTTCCATGGATTTGGCTTTTGGACTTTTTTTTTCAAACTTTAACAATTGAATGTTTATTCCAAAGTTTAAAATGAGAGATTGTTTAGATCAATTTTGGATGAGGAAAACTTAATTAAGAATAAATTTAATGAAATACAGAAGCACAATCATTTCCCACTTATGAGCATAGAGTTGTAGAGAACTTGGCTAAGCTCTGTTGACTCGAAACTAGCCACCAACCTACAAATAGTTGCAAGGCGTAATTTGAAATTTTTATTATCTATGATATATTGAATATTTAACTACAAGTGGGACCCCCTAGGGAGAAAGAAAAAATGTTTAATTTCAATTATCCTCGGGATTGAATGTGACCACTCTATTGAAACTGTCTCATCTACATAGTGCAGTGATAATGTTTCCTTCTTCGGTTTGATTATTAGTTTTATTGCACAAAAGGAAAAGGGGTTTTGTTTGTGAAAATGCAAAAGATATTTTATCTTACTCACATTCTACTCATAAAATGCTATTGATACTTACATAGGAAGATTATAAAGCATTTAAAGGTTCTCTTTTGCTTATAATTGTTGTGTCTCAACACGGATTTAATCACAAGGATTGAGTTCTAGTTACATGATATATTTCAAAGGAATGCAAGTTCATTTATGCAAATTCATGCATGGTATAGTTATATGGTCTACCATATACAAAATTCTTTTCTATAACTCCAAACGCCATCACATTTATATAAGAATTGTTGGTTCTATATGGAAAAAGGTGGTGCATTGAAATTAAAGGGTTGGAACTTTACATATTGCATATGGTATACTATATGAGTTCAACATTGATATCATATAGCCCTTGCCATTACTTGAACCTTGTGTTTAATCATTGAGATTGGTATGTATATATCCATCGCATTGATCGTTTGTATCGAATGTCGTTTTAATTAAAAACTTGACTTGATGTGAGGTTTGGGATGCCATTTGAGTTGTAGTTTTATGTGGTTGTCAACATGGTTGTGTCACATGTTCTTGCTAGCTTACTTGGAAACGTTTCCAAGCATGTGATTTAATGATAATAGAAAGTGGAGTCTAAGGTGGATTGTAAAGTTAATGTGTATTTTTTTTCGGAGAACGTGACGCCCCATTCATTCAATGCATAGGACGCGGGAATTCATTTGGATTGAGTTTACCACCCTCACACTATCTTTGACATGTCATTTTTTCATTAGAGATTTGAAGCTGAAAAGCGAGAGTGTTGTTTCAAGGCTCAATTGTGGTAGTTGTTGGAAACTATAACACTGATTTCTCAGAGGTATTTGAAGCACTAAGGGAAGGTATTTTATTCTAGCTCGTACACATCAAATGCATTTTCTTTTTTGCAACAAATAATTTTGGAAATGGCTTTGTTTCACTAGTAAATGAGTGTGCTTGTTTCGTCGGAATTCTTGAACTCATCTGGCTATTTCAAAAGAAAATGTTCTCCATTTTGATTATGGCATAAGCCCTTGTCATGAAATTATTGTTTCCTCTTTAGACTGTGTGATTCCAATCTAAAAGGTCAGTTCCACTTGGCACAATGTCTTTCTGGTTTTTTTGAAAAAAGGAGAATGTAGGTTCTGTAGCAACCTTTTTTCACTCATTAATATTTGAAACCCTCAACAATAAATGAGAAATAACTTGTGGGTTTTGTTTTTCTTGCATGTTAGCTTTTTGTATCAGAGGATTTCGAACCTGTGTCTTTGAAAAGACATTATACTGCTATGTTCAACCGATGATTTCCCTAGACATTGATTGGTTTAATTCTAAAACCCTACTGCAAACATCTCAACCCTAAGATTGAAGAGTCATTTGATTGTATCAAATAATTGTTAAACCCCTAGACTTTTAAGTCTTGTGCGTGTCATGAAGACATGTTGTTTCAAGTTGGAATTGGTAAGGGTTTTGTATATCTACCTAAGCTTGATACCTTTGCAATGTTTATTCTAGAAGTGTCGATAGTCATATGAATGAGCTTGTAGTTATAAAGGGTATTCGTGGATTTTTGTTCTGCACACATTTGTTATAAAGAGTTTTGAACTCATGACCTTCAAATGTCATTCTACAATTTTAAAGGGTATCATTACCTAGTTTTGAATCCCCACTGTTTGGGTATATATAGTTGTAGCATGAGCCAAATCCACGATGCATTCGTTGGTTTCATTGTTGAAGGAAATAATTGATGGATTTTAACTTGTGCGTTATGTTTTGAGACTCGATGGAAATAATTTAACCTAGAGATGGGTTTGACTTGGTTGATTACACCATATTGTTTTGATGTTGAAGGATTTGCATCAATTTTTATTGGGCATATAGGTTTGTTGTAAGATTATTTGATGGTCTTTAAAAAACATGATATGGAAATTTTAGTATTGATATTAGTTGCTTGATTAATATAGAGCATGTTTGGACAAAATATTGAAAAGACTAGTCTAGTTATTAATTCTCGCATGAAGATTTGAACTAAAAGAAAATATAGCTCAGATTATTTTGGAGATTTGAAAATGTTTTATGTTTTGCATACATGTTCAAACCCCTCATAATATCATTTTCCATAAACCATTACTTAAGTCCCATAAACATATATCATTTAAAAAAAATCATGCTTTCTCTCCTTGTTGTATGAATTATGAAATTATTTTCTATTTGAAGTGAAGAATTACTATTAGTTTGGCATGAATAACTTGACAACAAGGATATATGAATGACCCTTGCAAACTTAAAAAGAGGTTATTATTAAGATTGTTTCCTTTCATAATAAATTTAGTTTTGGATGAATGACACAAATTCTAGAAATGGTTGATTGTTCAGGGTCGAACCCCTTCATAATCTCATTTTACATAAATTATTCCCGGTTCCCAAATTTCATTTTCATTTTAGTCCATATTACTTCCCCCTGATACATAAGAAAATTCAAAGGCCTCTTTTGGAAATAGATAGTGGATATGCTAGCAGTTAATGAAGATATGTTTGACATTACATGCATGAGATGATTATTGGCAGACATTGAAATATTAGTTAATGGTTGATGACTGGTGTGTTGTTATTTTTGAACATGTGACACTCTTTCCTTACCATATTTATTCACTTTCCATACATTATAAAACCTCTCATATTCTCAATTACATTGTAATTCTCATGTTCTTAAATAATGATCAGTTGTATGGGGTGGCAAAGTATTTCGAAGCCAAGATGAAAGTTTGTTTTGAAGTTCCCTTTTATGACTACTTATTTGTATGCTTGCTTGTTGATCAAGTCAGAGCTATTTCTAAAACTATGTTAATGCAAATGGTATTTGATGTTTCACTTGCTATTGTATGCATACTCTAATTTAGCCTTATACTTTATAGATGTGCTTTTTTAGTAGAGGCAACCATGACAGAGGAAACAAAGGCATAGGAAGAAGGCCAAATGACTTTTGGCAAGGAGGAAACAAAATAATATGATTCTCCATTCACTTTGATTTTGATTACGAAGAGTTTAATCAACTCTTACAGACATGTTTCTTAAATTTAGCTGGACAAAGATCCCTTCAACCTCCTGAAAGACCACTTTTACAACCTCATCCTAGCATTTATGGCATGCCAGTTCAACCACATGTATCCTTACAACCGAAAATTCTAGTCAATGATGGATGGAATGATGTTGTAAATCCTCCCCAAGTTCATGCTAATGGATGGCCGACAATATATTTTCCATTACCTCCTCCTCCACCTAAGCGTCCTGCCCAACACATTGAATCAACGACCTCACATGCCCATTAAACTCAATCATTGAAAATATTTAAATCCCTTGCCCAAGAACCTGAACCTTCCAAAGGGAAACAATTGACCAATCATGCTAATTCTAACCAATCTGAAGCATTCTCACACTCAATCACATTTCCATCACCCTAGACACGAGGATGGACATGCCCCTTTTGAAGATATGCGCCCAAAAGCATCAATAGTTAAAGGTAAAATTCCCATCAAGGAAGATTCATAGATTCCCAAGTTGACATAGTCTAAAGAAAGTGGACAGAGGCGGATTGCCTCACATAAAAAATATGTTTTTTTATTCTATCATGTTATTTTTCTTTGGTTTCACTGTTGGGATATATTTTACTTATTTTCGAAAACATTTTAAATTTTGGACATCAGTTTATACTTTTGGACAACTTGTTGATTACTTATTTTGGGCATATATATATTTTGTAAACGGGATTCACATGTATGTTTTGGAACATTTGATATGTGAGTTGATTGAGATATATGTTTATAATGATGTTTTGGTGAAGTTGATGCATATTTATTGATGGAGGAAAAAAGGGATATTTTGAAAATTAAACAATAAAGTTAATTAGGGGGTCCCCACCTATTAGTTATTATTTATTATACCATTATCATTGTTTATTAATATTTTATTATGTGTTTGATCCAGGAGGATCTCAGTGACCACCCACCTTGTCCAACTAGCTCAAAACAAATTTTTGGCAACTTATTATTTTTAGCAGTTTTTCTGTTCATGAACTTCTGAGGCCATTTTGAGGGCCTAAACAATGCTTTTTCACGACGAGGAACCTCAATTATAGCCAAAGGCTTTTATTTCCCCCCCTAAACAAAGATCCTCGTCAATACCTTTCCAACAAGCTATCGTGCGCCCTAAAAAGAGATCGTATGCAAAAGTTACGACCCCGGAAAGTTGATGTACAAACTTACCCCAACATGGCCCACATGACTTTTGGCACTTCATCTCCTAGGGTTAGATTTTTGGATGTCTAGGTTTTTGGCATTCATGTTTATTGTAAAAATGCCTTCATATCCTCATTGTAATCATCTTCTTGTGAATGAGCGTAGCCATCACATCTCTTCTCTGAGATAAGTTGCCACCATTTTAGCAAGCTTGTTTTTAGTCTGTATTTTACAGTTTTCAGCATATTTCTTATTTAATAGAAGCCAAGCTTTATTGTATCTCTGTTATTTTTCAATGTGTCTCTGTGTTAGTATTATAAATCTATGGTTTCATTTTGTTCCTCTCATAAATCCATATCAGTGGTATCAGAGCAGTCTGCTCCTTGTCATTTTTTTAAATGCATGTCCCTGACGCGTTCAGGGTATAGAGAATTGGGTCTCAAGCTTGTTTCTCTTGAGGAAAATTGCTCTCGCACACCCAAGAAACAGTCCATGGTGGGAAAAAATAAATATGATGGGAGAGGAGATCCTTTCAAAAAAATTCTCGAGGAATCCCTTGAGCGACAGAGGAACGAGATGTTGGACAACTTTTCACAAATCCTTCGACGGTTATCGACAAGCGACACATAGACCTCAAGCGAAGGCACCAACCCCTTTAAGGTATAGATCAATTTTTATATTCCTATATTTGAATGTCAAATAGATGTCGATGTCGTAGATAAATGGTTAAACCTTCTAGAAGGGTATTTTTCTGTCCACAACTTTTTCGATACATAAAAGATTACATTTGCGCTCCTCAAGGTCATCCCCCATGTCAAAGATTGGTGGGACACTTTCTGTGAGAAAAAGGAAATAGAGGGATACACATTATTTGCAGTTGCACCCACTTGGGGTTCCTTCAGGGATGATATTAAGGAACAATACTACCATGTTGGAAGTAATGACGTCTTCTATACAAGATGAACCACACTATGACCAGAAAGAGACCAAACAGTGCCAAAGTTCACTAATGTCTTCCATACCTTGCGCACCAAGCTAGGTATCAAATATTATAAGCGATATCCACAACCTTTTTGATAGAGAAAAGATTACATTTGCACTCCTCAAGGCCGCCCCCCATGTCAAATATTGGTGGGAGACTTTATATGAGAAAAAGGAAATAGAGGGATCCACATTATTTGTCGTTGCACCCACTTGGGGTTCCTTCAGGGATGTTATTAAGGAAAAATACTACCCTGTTGGAAGTTATGATGACTTGTATACAAGATGGACCACACTACGATAAGAAAGAGACCAAACAGTGCCAGAGTTCACTAATGTCTTCCATACCTTGCACACCAAGTTGGGTATCAAATATTCTGAGCGATATTTGGTGCTCAAGTACCGCGGCGGTCTGGACAGATACATCCAAACAGAATTGGAGTTTTGGACATCTCATCCTTGGGCGTGGCCTATCGATATGGCGTCAAAATCGAGAAGAAGTTGAAACAAAAGACGCGACAGTTTGGGTCTGGGAACACCTCACAGTAGAAGGAGGGAAAGAGAAAACCCAACAAGAAGAACAAAGGATAGAGAAAATATGGGCAACCTCAGGACAACCAGTCCAAGCCGTAAGAAAATAAGGACAATGGGAAGACGAAGAAAGATATCAGGAAGTGGTGTGACTTCCATAAGATCCCTTGGCATAACACTGTTGATTGCCGCTCAAAGCAGTCATTGTTGGTTGAGGTAAAAGCCTTTGAATCATATGTGGGTTCCGACTCTAAGTCACAACCAGAAAAGGGGAGACTGATCATTGATGCGGAACCCAGTGCCACCATTTCTACCACCAAGATCCAGCCCAGTGAACCTGGTGAGCCAGAGGAAGGCGAGTGCCTCTTTCATTCACAGATGTGGGTAAAAGGCACTTCAACATTGATAGCGGTATCCAGAAGAAACTCATCTCAGCAGAGGTCGTCAAGCGGCTAGCCCTGCCGACAATGTCGCACCTGCAGCCCTACACCATCAGATGGCTCCATCAATAAAGTGATCTTCGCATCACCCAATAGTGTCACCTTTCATATGGCATCAAGTCATTCAAAGATGAGGTATTGTGTGATGTTGCTCCCATTGAAGTTTGTGATGTTCTTTTGGGCCAACCTTATTTATATAAATGTCATGATGTATATGAGTCTAGGCCTCGCAGCGTTATTATCACTTTGAATAGGAAATTGTACAGGATACTCGAGGTAGTCCCACCTAGTGTTATTTCCTTAATCTCTACCAAGCAATGCAGGAAGGTCATTTCTCAGACTGGGAAGTTTGTCTTCTTCATGATTCGCTCTCAGAGTGAGCGAAAGGTTGCAACCACATCCATGGCCTTTGTGATCGACCTCTCATGCAACATAAGCAAGTGGATAAGGTTGTGGAAGAATACAAAGACATATTCTCATCACCTACTGGGGTACCTCTGATCTGTCAGGTCAAGCATCCCATCGATCTGACCCCTAGCGCACCGCTACCCAATGGGTCAGTCTATCGTCGCTCTCTACTAGAAAATGAGGATATCAAGCGTCAGATGTAAGAATTGCTCCACAAGGGTAACATTCGACCCAACTCATCACCTTGTGGAAGCCCAATCGTGTTGGTGCAGAAGAAAGACGAGACTTGGGGACTCTACATTGATTATCAGGCTATAAATAAAATCACAGTCAGGAACTGATACTCGATTCCTTGAATCAACGATCTCCTTGATCAACTCAAGGGGGAAAAATACTTCACTAAGATTGATTTGAAGTCTGGCTACCATCAAGTCCCAATAGAACCGACAGATGTATGGAAAACTACCTCTGAGTCAAAATAAGGTCTTTTCGAATGGTTGATCATGCCCTTTGGTTTGACAAATTCCCTAGCAACTTTCATGAGGATGATGGATGATATCTTGCGGACTTACACTAATTATTTTGTGGTGGTGTATATAGATGACATCCTTGTCTACAAAAATACTTGGGCAGAACACTTGCAACATATTCAGCAGGTTCTACACACTCTACGATAGCACAAGCTATATGCCAACTTGGAAAAATGCTCCTTCGGCATGGACAGGGTCCAGTACCTAGGCTACATTATTTATGCGCATGGTGTGCATGTTGATCCAACCAAGATCCAAGTCATCAGTGACTAGCCAGCCCCAACCACATTCACTGAGCTTCAGAGCTTCTTAGGCCTTGCCAATTTCTATCGAAGGTTCGTGTTGGGATTATCCCATATTGCATGCACCCTCAACCAAATAACCAGATGTGGTGGCAAGGAAAAAATTTATGTGGGGTCTGTCCCAATAGAAAGCAATCGATGATCTAAAGCAGTGCTTGTGCTCCGCCCCTTAATCGGAGTGCTTTTGCTTTCATTACTTGACCCGCAACAACCCTTTCAGATCGAGACAAATGCTTCAGACTATGTTGTGGGAGCAGTCATCACTAAGCACGGCTACCCTGTGGCCTATCATAGTGAGACACTATCAAATGTCATCCATAAGTAGCCTACTTACGACAAAGAAATTTACTCCATTGTGAAAGCATGCTGCCAGTGGAGGCATTACATTCTCGGGAAGGAGACAAGGCAAATTGCAGAATGACTGCCATAAGAAGTGGTCCACATATTTACAGTAGTTCCACCTCGACATCAAGTATAAAACAGGAACACCAACCAAGTCATTGATTTCCTCAGTCGATGTCCAGTCACAACACTCACCACATTGCTTGATTCTTGTGGCCATGAGACCTTCATATGGCCCCACCTCTATGAGACAGATCCTGACTTCGCCAACACCTACCAAATGTTGGGCGCAAACACAACTGTCACCAATTTCCATCTTCAGGATGGGCTATTGTGCCATCTGGTCCATCTATGTGTTCCATCGAGCGAGCGAGCGAAGCTGATTTTGGAATCCCACTACAATCGAGTGGCAGGACACTTCAGCGTGGAAAATACAGTGGCAGTGTTGCAACGACATTTCTGCTAGCCAAAACTTCGATAGGATGTCAAAATTATATATGTTCCTGCACTGCATGTGCTATTTCCAAACCGACCATTAAGAAACAAGGCGTGTACACTCCTCTACCTACTCCTGACAGACCCTCAGAATCCATCTCAATGGACTACATGTCAGGCCTTCCATCCACCAAGCAAGGAAATGACTGTGTTTTTTTGGTTGTTGATTTCTTTTCCAAGATGGTGATTATGGTCGCTTGCAAGAAGAGAATCACAGTGGAGGACACTACCAATATCTTCTTTGAACGAGTGTGGGTACACTTTGGGATCCCAAAAACCATTATCTCAGATCAATACAGTCGGTTCCTTAACACATTCTAGTCAAGCCTCTAGTCAATGTTGGACACCAAGCTCACCAAGTCCCAAAAAACGTTATCTCAAATCAAGACAGTCGGTTCCTCAACACATTCTGGTTGAGCCTTTGGTCACTTCTGAACACCAATCTCACCAATTCCACTACCTTCCACCCCTAGACGGATGGCCAAACTGAGGTCTTCAATGGGATGATAGTGCACATCCTGCACATGTACAATTCCAAGCACCCCTGCACCTGGGATGAGATTCTTCCCTATGTTCATCACTGCTACAATAGATCCATACATAGCTCAACTGATCACAACCCCTTTAAGGTGGGGTTGGGATTTCAACCATTGGGTCCCATGGATGTTGCACTACCCCTTGCGGCCACCCAGGCAGACTCGTAACATGGTCCAACTGGAGCTAACAAAGCCACCTGGTTCAATGAAAAGATCCATCACATGTGCCAACAGGTTTAGGATATTTTACAGAAGTCCAATGCCAAGTAAAAGCAGTGCCATAATCAACATCGGGTGCCACACCAATTTCAGGTGGGAGACAAAGTTCTTTTGATTTCACTTGCAGAAAAAATGCCTTACAAGGCCTCATCAGAAGCTTCATCCACTCCATTATGGACCCTACACCATCACCAAGGCTATGGGTGACAATTATTTTGAGCTCAACCTTCCCCCATTCCTTTACTTGCACCCAGTATTCAATGTGGACCTCCTTCAACCTTATTTTCCACCATTATTGGACACCTCGGAGATAACAGAACAATTGACACCAACAGAGCTCAACCATGACTACATGGAACATGAATTCACTGATCATATCATGGACACACATGTCAAGGGCACTCTCTAGCAGAGGATCCATCTTTATCGGGTTGTCAAAGTAGGGTAGCTCTTGCACCATGGCAAGTGGCTCACCCGGGCCTAAATTCAACAGAAATTTCCTCATTTGATGGGGGCACTCAATGCAATGGAGACCATTGATTTCTAAGGGTGGAGGATTGACCTAGGAGGATCTCGGTGGCCACCCACCTTGTCCAACTGCCTCAAAAAAGTTTTTTGGCAACTTACTATTTTTAGCAGTTTTTTTTGTTCCTGAACTTTCAAGACCATTTTGAGGGCCTAAACGATGATTTTTCATGATCATGAATCTTAATGAATTGTAAAGGATTTTATTTATCCCCCTAAATGAAGTTCCTCATCAATACCTTTCCAACGAGCTATCATGCACCCTAAACGAAGATCGTATGCAAAAGTTACGACCCCAGGAAGTTGATGTACTAACTTACCACAACAGGGCCCACATGAATTTTGGCGCTTCATCTCCTAGGGTTAGGTTTTTGGATGTCTAGGGTTTTGGCATTCATGTTTATTGTAAAAAATCCTTTAGAGCCTCATTGTACTCATCTTCTTGTGAATGAGTGTAATCGTCGCATCTCTTCTTAAAGATAAGCTGCCACCATTCTAGCAAGCTTGTTTTCAGTCTACATTTTATATTTTTCAGCATATTTCTTATTTAATAGAAGCCAAGTTTTAGTGTATCTCTTTTATTGTTCACTGTGTCTCTGTGTTAATATTATAATTCTATGGTTTCATTTCGTTCCACTCATAAATCCGAATAAGTGTTGTCCCCTATCTAACTAAAAGTTATTTAAATAACTTAACTAAAAGTAGGTGGAACTACTCAAAACTACTTTTGGAAGATAAAAGGAGAACATGAGGGACAAGAAAAAGGAGGAGAAGAAGAGAGATAGAGGCACAAACTCTGATCAGGTTTACTCTTTCTCTAGAGTGAGATTACATTACCACTTCATTCATTTCTGAAACACTTAAAATCTAAGAACTTCTTGTTGATAGCAAGATCTTACTAAAGGTGGCAATAGGAAGGACCAAGAAGCATTTATTATTGACATGCTTTATAAGGTTGATCATCTATTTTTGATAGTCTGTAAATTCTTATTGGATTTCTAAATGATTTTCAATACTAATTGGGAATTTTGTGTAGATTCAAGACAATGGCTTGTTCATCCAATTATTTTCCAGTCTTGGTTTTACTTAGAAGACACCAGTTGTCTCTGTCTGATGTAACATTCCACCTATGACTTCTAAGTATTTTTATGGTCCTTACCCATTTTGGGGTACGAAAGAATGTTTTTGGCTATATTTAAAAATCGAATAAATAAAATCATTGGATGGTTTTGAGGTCTCATTTTGGACTATATGTGTGATCTTTATTTCAGATTTTCTATTTTATGACTGTTCATTAAATCTGTTATAATTTTCTTATATAAATATTTCTTTACTTCTTTGTCATAACACAACATAAAAGACAACATTGATCCCAAGAGCATATTTCTTGAGGATTAATTGATATTTTTGCAAAAGGCTATAAACATAGGGTAACAATCCCGACTATCTTGCCTTATCCCAACAAGATTTGAAAATGTTGGTATTAGGATAGCCATTCCTTTTTCATCGACAAACTCCACATGAATAGTGATGTCCTTTCATTAGTTTAGTTCATCTTGAGCTCCCTCACCACACAAATTCATTAGACGTGTTTCATTGTTCACATTCACTAAGTATGGATGATTTTGGTACGAGAATTTGATCATACATTAAGGCTATGGAAATGATAGAGACTCAATAGGATGAACTCTTTGAACATAAATAGTGGTTTAAACTTTTTACAGAGTAGTCAACCTAGAGAGGAACCTTGTCCTTGAAGTCCTTGACACCCCAACAATGGATTAAAATTATAGTGGAAAATATTTACTATGCTATCTTTGTCTTTGATCAACACATTAGAGGGACAAATGAAACAATCCTCTAAAATATGCCATGTATGAAGAAATACCTATATATTAATGGAAATGTTGGTATATCTTCAAAAAAAAATTGTAAATGAAAGCAAGAGAAAAGCCTTCTCAAGCAAGTTATTCGTTATTTTTAACTTCCTATTAAACATCAATACCTTCCTAACTAATCAATACCCACCATATCTTCATAGATAAGAAATGTGGCCTAAGCTCAAAGGAGAACCACCAAGGTGCATGACCTAACGCTAGTCCTTCCTTATCGGCCTATTTAAATCATATATATGTTGGCAGTGAGTATATTGATTGTCAACGGATAAAATCTCAGGCCCTGACGGCTAGATCGTCAAGTTCTACCTGTATTTCTTCGATTTGGTGGGGACAGAGCTTTTGGAGCTTGTGGAAGACTCCAGACTACACGGTGAGGTTTCTGGAGCACTAAACTCTACTTTCTTGACTATTATCCCAAAAGAAAATCACCCGACTACTTTCGACGACTATAGACCAATTGCACTCTGCAATCTTTGCTACAAGCTTATTTCAAAAATCGTTGCCAACAAAATCAAACCCATCCTCTCGCATTCATTTTCAGTCGAACAGTTAGGCTTTTTAAAGGGATGACAAATCCTTGATGTTGTTGGCACCGCTCAAGAATGCTTACACAACATTAATCATAAAAACTCTCATGCTCTCATCCTCGAGCTTGATCTAAAAAATCCTTCGACTGCATAGACTAGGACTTCCTCAGACTAATATTAATCCAGATCAGATTCAGCCAAAACACTTTAAAATGGATAATGAGCTACGTCATAAGTGCAAATTTTGCAGTGCTAGTAAACGACAAACCCTCCTCATTATTCCACAGTGGCAGAGGCCTACGACAAGGATGCCCACTATCTCCGCTCTTATTCATTTTGGTCATGGAAGGTTTAAGTCTCCTTCTTAAAAAAAGCCAAGCAGAAGGTAGGATTATAGATATCAAAGTCTCAAGGTTAGTAAAAATCTTGTACCTCCTCTTTGTTGACGATGTTCTCATAATGACCAATACCAATTTGCTTGAATGGAGGGAAATCTTTGGACTCTTAAATATTTTTTGTTGTGCTACATGCTTACAAATCAACTGGTCCAAATTGACTTTCCATTATGCCAACATACAAGATCAAAACTTGGATCAACTAAAGGTTATCTTTCCTCATACCTTCGTCCACCTCTCACTTGGATTCAAATTTCTTTGCTATTTCATTAAAGTTGATCATTACAAGGCTTCATACTGGGACTAGCTAGTTTCTAAGGTGGAAAAAAAAGTAGGACACTGGTGTAACAGATGGCTCTCCATAGGAGGCCTCTACACTCTCTTAAAACCTGCACTTAAAGGACAATCGATTTACTGGATGGCACTTGCAACTATTCCCACACCGGTCCTGGAAAAACTAAAAAAACTCACCTACAACTTCCTTTGGTCGGGTAGAAAAGACCATCACAAGCTACACCTCTGCAATTGGGAAACACTGGCAAAACCGAAAAACAAAGGTGGATGGGGGATTAGAAATATCTTCAAATTCAACCAAGATATGGCTATCAATTCCCTCTAGCGCACCTTGACTACGAATGGCATTTGGAGTTCTGTCATCAAAGACAAATTACTTACCATACACCTTCGTCACTTCCTGGCTTCGTTCTGGAACCCCACACACAAGGATTGCTTCTCGAATTTGGAGGAATCTTACAAATTTGACACACTGGATCACAAACTGGCTATGTTGGAAGCCGGGCTCTGGCCATTTTATCAGAATCGGTAGGGACCACATTATTGGACTCAACCAAGCCTACTTCCTATCTCCACATCTAATTTCACATTTAAATATAAAAAAATACATGTTTTCTTTTTCAAGCCTGACATTTCAACAAACATGGGACCCTGACAGCAGGCTGGAAATCTTGTAATGAACTGGATCTACCATCTGATATGGCTGCGGAGTGGGAAAACTATTTACTGGAGCTTACTTGCGTGGGCATTTTTCTACATGACGTGGAGGATCAATTTATGTGGGTTGGAGGGGACAATTCGGGCCACTTATCCATTAAAAACTCATATTCAGCCATTGCAAAAACAGTCTGGAAAAAAAACATCTCTGGCTGGAGTAAGCACCTTTGGAACTGGAAAATACCACTTAAGATTAAGCTCTTCACCTGGCTAACTATCGAAAACAAAATCCCCACCTGGGATAACCTTCAAAGAAAAGGTTGGACTAGCCCCAATATCTGCCAACTTTGCTATAGGGATGAAGAGACAGTCCATCATCTCTTTACACAGTGCCATTTCACTCGCCTTGTCTGGGACATGCTTGCACTGGACAATCACATAAACATTGCCTGGAATGGGACCTCCATCTCTACATGCTTTGACCATTGGACATCCAGTGAGCACAACTTCAAACTACTTCCTCCACTGGTCAATTGGTTTTTTTGGTTGGCTAGAAACTTTAAAATCTTTGACAATAAGCCACCCTCTATTAGTATTGTTGCTTATAAATCTCTTGGCTTGTTTCAAAACTGGAAAGACATACACCCAGACAATGTGAAAAAAAAAGACATTAGTCTGGCCTCTTATCTCAAAGGATACTCCTATGGGGTGGTTCGATGGTGCAGCTCAACACAGTGTAACTTTGAGTGGCGCAGACGGACTATTAAGAATCAAGAAAAACTATATTTATAGATGGAATTTATGTTGCGGCTCTGAAACAAACACAAGGGCAGAACTATTGGGTGCCTCGAGACTAAACATCGAACACCTTCAATTGATCAGAGACTCTGGAGTTGGTTGAATCATAAAGGAAAGCTACAATCTATCACACTCTTGGTTTGGAAAGACAAAATCAGATTTCTACAACGCCACTTCAAGAAGCTCACCTTCACTCATACCTCCCGAGAGTACAACAAGGAAGAAGACCTGCTATCAAAGACAACATTACAAAGAATAGCAGGTTTTCTCACATACAACCATTGGCTGGATGGTCATGAGGGCCCCGCTCTTGCTATCAAAATATTTTCGGATTGGATGCTACAGTTTTGTCGGCATATTTCAGTATATTTTCAAATTATATTCTTGATCTTTGCAGCAACAAACTCTTGGTATATTCCACATAACTTCGTTCTCATTATTTCAAACTTGTAGTAAGTTCTGAAATATCTCTCTCCATAGCTTTTCTCTTTCGCCATCTATTTGGCTAGTAGACCAATTGTAGGCAAAAGATATACTCGTCAGTTGTATCTCTCTGCTGATGTATCTTTATGTGAGAACACATTATATTACAAATATAATTGAGTAATTTTTTCTGCAAGAAAAAAAGTTAAGATGTCTTTGTCTCCATTCAATTTATGGATGTTATATGTGGACATTATTGATTTAAGATAAATATGTTTAATCCCCATTGGATGTTATATATGGACATTATTGATTTAAGAGTAATATGTTTAAGCTGTATGATCTATGGTATGTATATGGTTGGGTGTATTTAGTAAAAAAACATAATATATCTTGAGTCAAAATGGATAACGTACTTGAAACTCTCAAATATAAGATTTTAATATTAATCCCCATTCCATAGGGACTATAGTAATCACTTCAACCTATTGTTATAGGATATACAAACCAAAAATTGTTTCCAATATAAAATTATCTAAAAATTATTTAAAATTATTATTTTTAGATATCAATAAAAATGTTTTCATTCTATTAATTAATTAATGTATTGATGTGTAATTGGTATAAGGGTTCTAATAAGACTAATTACATTTTTATTAATGTTAGGATTTAATTTCCAAATAAATATAAATAAATAAATTAAAAAATAATAATAATAATTGGCCATATGCATGAATTTGACAGTGGTGTGTAGTTGGCAGAGTTTAAGGCATGGTTGACTCTTTCTTTGATGCATCAATCTCTTACCTCTCCCCCTTCTCAATTCTTTGTCCTCCTTCTTATTACTTCATCATCCCACCTTACCTTCAAGATATTAGAGTTGCAATCCCTAGTTCATGTTCGTGTAGTCGTTGAAAGCCAAAAATCAATGCCTCCAACACAAGGGGAGATCAAGGAATCATCCCACAAGTATTATCATAACTCTTTATATATACCTTTCACTTGGAGGCCATGGAAGTTGCCAAGGACCGACTAAAATTGTGTCAAATGGACATGCTAGATTATAATTATATAAAGGTTGTCATCAATGGGTCTGTTGGTGTTTTCCATTTACTATCTCCTTGTCTGGTGCTACACGGGCCAAGATTTTACTATCTTAGTATTGAAAGAATTTTTTGTATGGGTCTATTGGTGTTTTCCATTTATTGTCTCTTTGTCTCGTGCTTTACAAGCCAAGGTTTTAATATTTGGATATTGGGAAAACTTTGGGTCTTGGTGTGGTATCATCTTTGTCTAAACTCCTTAGTTTTATTTGAGATTCTTGTCATTCTCGATACTAAATCTCATGGTTTTTAACTTGTTACTATTGTGTGGTCATGATTAAGTTATTCTCGATGTATGAGGAAAATCATGTGCGGATGAGTTTGGCATCAAGTTCTTTGAGACTCTAAGTTCTAATTACATGCATGGCATTCTCGAAACTCCCATTGAGCATAGATTTTACCTATTATATGGGTCCATACTTGTCAGTTTGTTCAACATGTATGATATAAGTTTATGTGGATGTTGTAGAGTGGAAAAACATACTTGTCAGTTTGTTGAACATGTATGATATAAGTTTACGTCGATGTTGTAGAGAGGAAAAACATACTTGAATGTTAAGTAGGTTTCCTTTACTATGAGAATTGATATAAATAATAAGATTGAAGAAAGTGAGTCAACGATTGAGGTGAGATTTTGAATATCACCATCTAAAAAATTTCATAGATTTTTTATTTTTTTGTGGGGGTAACAACATGGATTTATGTGAAAGCAAGCTAATCTCCGATAAAGAGTAATTGGAGTGAGGTTCATGGAATCAAGTTTTCAAAGAGTGCTTATGAGGGTTGTTTTTGGAAACCTTTCAAATATGTTAGTTGTTGGTTGCAAATGTGTCAAAGCTTATTTAAGGAACAATGAGAGTCAAAACTAGGTTAGCCTTTTGTGGACATGTGCATGCATATCTTATTGTGTAGTCCTACTTGAACATGTTATCCATAATGTTGGTTAGACAAATGAGTGGAATCTTCAACACGCTTCTTGCAAATTTGTTGGCTTTGGCATAAGATTAGTTCATTAGATGACAAGGGTTTTCAAAGGTTCTTGGACAATGTCCACTATATTCTTAATGGCAAGTCGTAATATGAGCACATACTTGCAAATTTTTTTGTTAATACAAGAGTAATAGGTATGATCATTTACTTAATGTAGTTTCTAAAATTAACTTTCTATAGAGACATTTTATATTATCTATATTATATGATCAAATTTTACAATTCTATCGATCTCATTTTGATGACTTGCAATAATGTTTTGTTTTGTAAACAATATCAACATATGGTTCATAAATTTAGTTGTCATGTTGAGACTACAAAAGAATTTTTTGACAAACTTAAGTTCAAGGCTTGTCAAAAAGTCCTTGACATAGGTTGCGGAATTAGAGTAGGTGACTTTTATGTGGTTAACACTTTTGAAATTGAGATTGTGGTTATTGATCTTCCTATAAACATCATTTCATTTGTTGCGGAAATGGATGTTGGTTGACAATGAATTATTGAAATTAAAATTTATGACTATTAAAAAAAGAAAATCAATTCAATGTGATTCACAACTAAGACACAATACTCCATATTCAAATCTTTATTTTCACGTATCTTTGTCATACAACTATATATTTCATTTCCTCCTAATTTATTCCAAGATTTTTTTGCTATGGACTATCCATCTAACCTACACACATTTTATATTACATGAAATGTCATAACATTTGTTTCAACACAAATACTAACAATAATTATAGAATTTGTTTAATGTTTTACCCCGTGGGAATTGCATATACTAGATTAATTTACACTTTTTCACGATAAGTCGTCTTTATTTCAAATAGTTTACAAATGGTTGAAGCATGGAGGTAGATTGCTCTCATCACTAATTACTACGAAGCATGCAAAACAACTTTCATGGAATTTCATGATTACATTGAACAACGTGGATATGATTTACATAGCATTGGTGCAAGTTGTTATGATGCAGCATGCATAATAAGGGCGTTAGAAGTTAGCCATATAAGTTGTCACCCTAAAGTCAAATTTCAGTTTTTTGTTAACAAAAAAATATGGAAAAAAAGTTTGATGGCATTGTCACGCAACGTCACTCTAAGAATTTCGTGATAATAATACCATAGTGTCGATGGAGTCACTTGTGATTTATTTTAATTCCAATTGTTTTTTTAATAGATTGAAAATTAAATGGACAATATGTTGATGGAAGAGTTTAAGTTCAAGAGAAAAATTGAACACACAAATTATAAAAATTAAAGATTGATAATCTATAGCTTTTTTTTAGAAATTTGAAATTAAATATTATTTTTATTGTTTAAAAGTTGAAATTATAATTGTTTGAATATATGTATGAAACATTTTATAGTCGAGTAGATGAGTGTTGTGGTTATAATACAAGAGGTTTCTTGGTCAAGTCCCCAACCGGTTATATTATTGAGATTGTTGGGCCTCAATCGATGTCCCCACCAGGTCAATCTCCATAATCAAGGTGGGAAAATACTCGAAGGGTTTTCCGTGAGGGTTTTGTTGGAAAAAGAAATGTAGGAAACATTTTATGAATTTAATTTGTATCTGTTTGATATGAAGACATAAATATTATGCAATATAAGATTTATCCTCTAAATTGATCATCAATAAGAGTTTTATAATTTAATTTATTTCTATATTTGAATCATAGATTTTTTCAAATTATCTAAATTTACTATAGTCCAATCTAGAGTAGTTTGTTATAAATATGATAGAATTTTTTTATAAAAGACCATATAAATTTTCAATGGATAATTTATAATTAAAATAATAATAATAATAAATAAACACAAAAGAATCCATCAAAATAAAGAGGAGATCGCCTGTAAGTCAATAAATATATCTTCTTAAATATAAATAACTACTAGATAGAAAACTCTTTGTTGTAGTTAATATTGTTATGTGTTGATATTTAAAGGGATTTCTTTGATGAAAAATTTTC
Organism: Picea glauca; assembly: GCA_000966675.3. NCBI lineage: Eukaryota > Viridiplantae > Streptophyta > Pinopsida > Pinales > Pinaceae > Picea > Picea glauca. The sequence continues at coordinate 21,651 of JZKD02S0135574.1, forward strand.
AAACCTTTTTCCATGATGCTTTTCACCATAATAGCGTGACAAAATGATTTGAAAAGCTAGTTAAGTGTATATTGTATAAATGCAAATGTTGTTCAAACATTCATGTTTTAAGCCAAAGCCTGCATACCAAGGTTTTTGTTTACAGTTTATCCCCACGCCATATATTTTTACAGAATATAGTTGAATGCCACATGCTATATGCATTGTCATATGACCAAATTACAACTTATAAGCCAAAGTTACATCTATATATATTTACAGAATATAATCGAATGCCATGTTATATGCATTGTCATATGACCAAATTGCAACTTATAAGCCAAAGCTACATGTTAGTGTCATTATGTGTTGATTTGTGTCATGATGAGATGAGTGTCATTTTATCTTTCATATCTTCATAAATATATATTTTTTAATATAACCTCATAAATATTGATTACTAAACTTTCATAACTTGAGTTTACACTTACATTGTAGTTTAGGGTAGTGGTTATCATTAGTGTTGTCCACCAAGGATTATTTACACTTACATTGTAGTTTAGTTTAGGGTAGTGGCTATCATTGGTGTTGTCCACTGGGAATTATTGATTGATTCACATGGTATTGTGGGATGTCATTGGCTTGTACCTATTAAGTGGTTCCATTAAGGTTAGATTTTTGTACTCCTTCCTTGTATATTGATTGGTTTATATTTGTATTTATCTATTTGTGGAAATATATTAGGTTTGCCTTCACCATATGTTTTACTCCTCCCATTTATGTATCGATATACCTTTTTTGTTCTATCATTTAAATGTTACAATAGCATATATATGAACTAGATGTCGAGGGATGTTGGATTTTCTAATGTTGTGGTTGAAGATTGCACGAATCGGGTATTTGAAACCACTTTATGGATTTGTTGTGAAGTTTGGTTCTAGAGAATTTATCTTTAAAAACTAATTATAGAAACACAAGAAGAAATTTAATAAATTTTTTGGTCTGCAATTCATAAAAAATATTTTAAAGAGATTTTTCTTCTATAGAGAAGGATAAGAATGTTGTTATTGTGATTTCACACAATTCGGGATTAACTCTTACATGCCAATTGCAAGTAAAGTGTATTGCTAACTTATGATGAATTCTAATTGTTGATGACAAGTAGAATTGCTTAAATCAATGAATCGGTTATGACCAATAACTTGATAGAAATCAAATTTGATATAAGATGTTTTTGTGAAGACGTCCACAAGAAGATTATGCATCAATTATTGATGTGATCTAGGTGGACATTAGTGGCCCCCACCTCTTCCATTGACTCAACATGATTCTCCATATTGAAAGTTTTGTTATGATGTTTTGAGTCCTAAACTTTTGGGGTTGTTTTGAGGCCATAAACGATGTTTCTTTTGGGAATTCAAGGGCTTGGGTTTGCCTTTGACACACCAAGGCCATGCCAAAAATTATAGTTCTTAGTTAGAGATTTCTAACAAGCTATTATGCGTCCAAAACAAATTGTATGCCAAATTTTCACCCCTAGGAAGTTGATGTATCAACTAACCACCTAGAGGCCCAAAAAGCTTTTGGCACTTTGCCTTCTAGGATTAGGGTTTTGGACCTTTAGGGTTCTTGATTTATGTTAAAAGTTATTTCTTTCATCCTCTTGTAATATCTTTTGTGAATGAGTGTAGCCGACATCTCTCTCTATTCATAGATAAGCTACCACCATTCTAGCCAGTTTTTGTTCTATAATATTCTACTATTTTACTCATTAATAGAAGTTGGGTTTTCATTGTATTATTGTGCTCTCTACCATATTTGTCTGTGTGTGCTCCATTTATTTTTCTACCTTCCATTTCATTCCATCTATAATCCAGATCATTGGTATTAAAGAAATTTTCTCCTTGTTGTTTCTCGGTGCATGTCCCCGATGAGCTCAGGGTATAGAGAGTTGGGTATCGAGCTATTTTCATTTGGGAATGATCGCTCTTGTCAGTCCAAGCGTCCTCCCTGTTGGTTGTTGAGTCTGATTATCTTCCTGATTTAGAGGTCTTTTACTTACAGCCGTGTTTATACCCCATGAAGTATTTACACCCCAGAAGTATGTACACGCTTCCACGCGGGGGAGTGCATAGGGGGGGTACCCCCTTTGCGCGGTCTGGGGGGGCTATCCCCCCGGTTGGGGGCAAGCGAGCCCCCGAAGGAAAAATTGCCTTGTAAATGTATATTGTAATTTCATTGTAAATCTGGACCGTTCATTATAAGGTCGCAGATCTAACGGTAGAGATTATGTTAGGGTTTTTT
>JZKD02S0135585.1:0-23933 GCA_000966675.3 Picea glauca
TATTCTTGTCTGCGTTGTATGGTTATTCTGGAAATGGAAAAATGATTTGATTCTCTGTCTGCAATTTTTATTTGTATCTTGGAATGGAAAAATGTTTTTGTGTTTTTCTTGTCTGCGTTGTTTGGTATTCTGGCAATGAAAAAACGTTTTTTTTTATTTGTTATTCCTGTCTACATTGTATGGGTATTCTGGCAATGGAAAAATGATTTGATTCTCTGTCTGCAATTTTTATTTGTATCCTGGAATGGAAAAACGTTTTTTTGTTTTGCTTGTCTGTGTTTTTCCCCTTGGTTACTGCAGTAATTTGTTATTATTAATGACAAGAAAAACGTAATTCCCTTATGGGGTGTTGTCACAATGATTTGTTCATTATATAATGATAGAAAAGAAAAATGAAATCCCCTTCTGGTGTGTCCCTGTACATGTTTTTCCCTTTCAAAATGAGACTGTGATAGCTGATTAATTACCCACGTTTTTTTCCCATTCAAAACGTGGCTGAGATTGTGGTTAAATGCTCACGAATTTCCATTCAAAGCATGTCTGAGACCATTGTTTAATGCTCATGATTTTACCATTCAAAACATGTCTGAGACCACTGTTTAATGCTCACAATTTTACCATTCAAAACATGTCTGAGACCGTTGTTTAATGCTCACGATTTTACCATGTCTGATATCGTTGTTTAAATGCTCATGTTTTGCCATTCAAAACCTGTCTTGGACCATTGTTTAATGCCCACGATTATTGCCTTTAAAATTTGACTTTGATTGTTGTTTAAATACCCACGATTTTTCCTTTAGAATCTTATCGTAGCTTGTTGTAATTACCCACGATTTTTTCTTTAGAATGTTGCCAGAGCTTGTTGTAATTACCCATGATTTTTGCCTTTAGAATGTTGACTGAGCTTGTTGGAATGACCACGAATTTACCAGAACCATTGCTATAGTTAATTAGCTTGTTAATTGCAATGTTAAATGCTATATTAATTGCCTTACTAAATGCCAGAACAATTGCTACAACCCTGTGAATGGTCAGTAGATTCCTACTTATTGATTAAATGCCACAGCGAGTTAAATGGTTAAACAATTATGTAAATTGCCTTGTTTTTGCGCTATTAATGGTTATGTTAACCATCATATAAATTGCCTCACTACTATTATATTAATTGTTATGTTAATTAACATGATAATCGCCTTGTTAGTGCTATAATACTTGTTATGAAAATAGTCATGCAAACTACCATGTTATTGCTCAATTAATTGATTATGTTAATCATTATGTTAAATGCCTTGTTAACTACTGTAAGAAATTGGTATGTAATAGATATGTAATTACCTTGTTGATTTGATACAACAATGTTATTAGCTGGCAGTTTCCTCCTCAATGATAATAAAAAAATAGTGTGGTTAGTTCAGTCATTATATCTACACTAATGTTGAGGTTTAATTGTTCATAAGTGCTATAGGTAGAATTCCACTTTAAGAATGTTAATGTTGTTATTCAAGTTTACAGTTAGTTGTATTTATAGATATCACCTAATTGGTAACCTTGACTCGCTAAATTTGAGTCGTAATTCATGTTAAGTTTGGTGGGTAACTCGTTGACTAGTTAATTGATCTGTAATTAACACCAATTTAAGTCATAGATAACGACATTTTAGCCTTGATTAATGTTGTTGTTCATTTTAATTAATGTTTGTACTTGGTTTTGTAAACATTTAATGTGCTTGGTTTGCTCATTGTAAGGGTTCTAGTTACTTGTGCAATTAATTTGGGTCGTTAGGATAATTGTCCTTAGCTTAGTAGGCTTGGTCTGCTTGTGTCGGGCGGGATGTAGACACCTCCTTGTTCCTCAGAACAATTGCCAGCCCTGAGACCTTAAATGGTCAAAATCTATGGGAACCTGGGCTTGAGCATTGCTTATGTGTCCTAGAGGTCCTAACCATTGCAGGGTAGGACGGGCGGGTAGTCATTCTTATTTTTTGTCGGTTGAATGTTGTACATTGCTTGCAGGTGCTTGATGTGATTTTATGTTAGGTATTCATGTTGTTGTTGCATACATTGTGTCATCATTGTGTTGTGATGTTGAGTATAATGTCATTATTACCTTCCTACACACACAAAAAAATATTTATATTTAAGGGTGCTTTTATCGGTTCTACATTGTAGGAGTCATACGCGATGGGAATGTCACATGTGGTATCAAAGCGGGTTCAACCCACAACTTGGGATTGCTACGAATTTCATTGATATGATTTGATTATAATGTTACTAATTGAGTTGAATTATATTCGTGTAGGTAATCATGGTTAGAGGACGCTGCGGAGGCAGACAATGGGGTGCTAGGGCAGGAGGCGCGATGCCTCTAGTAGCATCCATGCCTGAGGGATCCAACCCCTAGGGAGATGAGTCGATTTTCGAATAGGAGTAGATAAAAGTTGGTGATGTGGTCGAAATGATGAGATCTTTTTAGCACATGTTTGAGGCATTGATCAACCATTTGGACAGAGATGAGGCTAGGGCATAGACACTTGCTGTGGTTCCATCGTGCACTCTGGTCAGTACTGGTAGCATTCACCGTGAACTCAAGAAGGTCAAATTTCCTGAGTTCTTTGGTGCCCCGAAGGGTGCATCTGCCAAGGCATGGTTGGAGAACATGGCGATGTGCTTTTCACTTCGCGATTATACCTCCAACATGAAAATCCACATGGCAGTCTTTCAACTGAAGGGGAGTGCTCTTCTATGGTGGAAGACGCTCCTACTGCAGCTGAACATGGTCATCGAAGACGTGTCATGGGAACTATTCGAGGAATGGGTCCGAGAGAGATACCTTTCAGAGGAATTCATTGAGCGTCAACTCAACGAGTTCAATGCCTTACGACAGGGCAGTCGTACAGTGCCCAAGTATGAGGCCCATTATATGGAGCTACTCCAATATGCTCTGCACCTTAACACTGAGAAACTTAAGGTCAAAAATTTTGTGTTCGGCCTTAACGGAAGCATACGTACAAAGGTCAGGATTTTGATGCCTCAAACCTTGCATGATGTCGTCTAGAAATCCCTCATAGCAGAGGAAGTGCTTATCAGCGAGGGTTAGACTAGGACTCTAGTGAGACCAGCAGTGCAGGTGTCATCTGGAGCACAACAACATCAGACATATGCCGGGATATTGTGGTTTCTAGAGGGGATCCACTTTCACTACACCTCGATGACCGATGACTCAATAGACGACACCTTATCGGGGACCACAACATCAGTAGCAGCATCAACTGCAGCAGTAGTAGTATAGGCATGTTCAACAAAACAGACCAGGATTCCAGGCTGGTGGGCCGTCATCTTCTACTTCAGGTACCAGGACTACTGGGTCGAAGGAGGGGTGTTGGACATGTGGGGAGCCACACTACCAGTGCGAATGCTCGGTGGAGAGGACTAGAGAATCAAGATTAGCCGGACCCACTACTGTGGGAGATATGGGCAAGGCCCATTGGATTCATGCAGTGGTGAATAACCACTAGGAAAAGCATCAGTTGATTGTACTCGAGATGACAGGTACCATCACTAACCAGACCCTTAGTATTTTGATAGATCTTGGTGCTACCGAGAGTTTCATTTATAGTGCAACACTAAAAATGATTAAGGTAAAGGCAGTCGAACATGACGAGTTTATCTTCGTAGAGATGGCTTCAAGAGACAAACAAAAGGTTGGAGGAAAGGTTACGGGTTGTATCCTTAACTTGGAAGAGTTTTTCACTAGGTCCAACCTGCACATCACGATCTTAGGATCTTATGATGCCGTAATTGGTATGGATTGGTTGGAATCGCATGAGGCGATACTCAACTATAAGATGAAATAGTTGATCTTGGTTGATGACGAGGGACAGAGATGTGTGATTGTAAGAAGGAACCATGAAGTTTCCCTGAGGTTCATCTCTTCCTTATAGCTACAGAAGAGAATGTGCAAGGGGTGCAAGATTTATGTCATCCTTGCGTTAAACAAGAAGGGATTGATAGAAGGTTTAGAACACCTTACGGTGGTGAGAGAGTTTGCGGACGTATTTCTGGAGGAGTTACCTGGGATGCCGCCGGACAGGGAATTGGAGTTTACCATAGACCTAAAACCAGGGATTGAACCGATAACAAGAATGCCTTATAGGATGTCGACCCCATAGTTACAAGATTTAAGAATGAAACTAAGAGAATTGTTGGACCTGGGACTAATACGACCAAGTGTGTCACCGTGAGGTGCACCAGTTAATTTCATACGAAAGAAGGATGGGTCGTGGAGACTCTGCATTGACTATCGTCAATTGAACAAGGACACGATCAATAATCAATATCCGTTGCCAAGGATTGATGATCTATTCAATCAAATGAAGAGCGCGAAGGTGTTCTCAAAGATAGATTTGTGATCAGGGTATCACCAGTTACGGATTAAGGAAGATGAGGTCCCTAAGACCACCTTTAAGATGAGGTTTGGACATTACGAGTTTATTGTTTTACCGTTTGGACTGACAAACACCCCAGGGGCATTTATGAATTTGATGAATGGGGTGTTCCATGAGTACTTGGACAAGTTCATCCAAGTATTCATTGACGATATTTTGATTTACTCTCAGATGACAGAGGAGCATGACGAGCACTTGCGCTTGGTACTACAATGTCTGCGAGAGAACAAATTGTATGGGAAGTTGTCCAAATGCTCTTTTTATCAATCAAAGATTCACTACTTAGGGAATGTCATCTCCGACGAAGGCATCGCCATGGATCTAGAAAAGGTCGAGGCTATTATGGAATGGTTTGCACTGACGAATTTCCTGGAAGTACGTAGCTTCATGGGTTTAGCAGGATACTATCGATGGTTCGTTGAGGGATTTTCGAAGATAGAAAATCCAATCACAGAGTTGCAGAAGAAGAACAAGAATTTTGTTTGGACCGAGAAATGCATGGAAGCATTTCGTAGGCTCAAGGAATTGTTGACAATAGCACGAATACTAAAGGTCCCTGACATGGACGCAAACTTCTTGGTATGCACTGACGCATCCAAGGAAGGATTAGGCGGGGTCTTGATGCAAGATGAACAAGTGATTGCTTACATTTCGAGGAAACTGAGAAGGCATGAGGAGAACTATGTGACGCATGATTTGAAATTGTTAGCCATCGTTTATGCCTCAAAGATTTGGAGACACTACCTTGTTGGACAAAAATTTGAACTAAACACTAACCATTGTGGACTACAACACATCTTTACACAAAGCGACCTGAACGTGCGACAACGACATTGGTCAGAATTTTTTAGTGAGTACGAATTTGAGATTACTTACATAAAAGGAACAGTGAACGAGTGGTGGATGCATTCAGTCAGAGACCACGCATATTTTCGGTGCTGCCTCTTCAGACGAATTTGCATGAAAAGATTCTAACTTTACAGTGTGATGATGAATTGTACAAAGAGGTCGAGGGTTTTATCAGACAAAACACAATGATGGTACCACGATTTGAAGGATTTTCGTTTGATAGCGATGGATTATTGAGGTTTAAAAATNGTAACGACCTCTGCGTGTGGATTATATGGTGTCCTGGTAGGTTTTCTCTTTGCCTTGACTGATAGAACCCCCGACGATCATTCCATGACTTTTCCCTTTGGATCCTTGCATTCTCTTACTATTGTCTGCGTTGTATTGGAGCTATGGAAATGGAAAAACGATTTGATTCTCTGTCTGCAATTTTTATTTGTATCCTGGAATGGAAAAGCATTTTTGTGTTTTTCTTGTGTGTGTTGTTTGGTATTCTAGCAATGGAAAAACGTTTTTTTTTTTATTTGTTATTCTTGTCTGCGTTGTATGGTTATTCTGGAAATGGAAAAATGATTTGATTCTCTGTCTGCAATTTTTATTTGTATCTTGGAATGGAAAAATGTTTTTGTGTTTTTCTTGTCTGCGTTGTTTGGTATTCTGGCAATGAAAAAACGTTTTTTTTTATTTGTTATTCCTGTCTACATTGTATGGGTATTCTGGCAATGGAAAAATGATTTGATTCTCTGTCTGCAATTTTTATTTGTATCCTGGAATGGAAAAACGTTTTTTTGTTTTGCTTGTCTGTGTTTTTCCCCTTGGTTACTGCAGTAATTTGTTATTATTAATGACAAGAAAAACGTAATTCCCTTATGGGGTGTTGTCACAATGATTTGTTCATTATATAATGATAGAAAAGAAAAATGAAATCCCCTTCTGGTGTGTCCCTGTACATGTTTTTCCCTTTCAAAATGAGACTGTGATAGCTGATTAATTACCCACGTTTTTTTCCCATTCAAAACGTGGCTGAGATTGTGGTTAAATGCTCACGAATTTCCATTCAAAGCATGTCTGAGACCATTGTTTAATGCTCATGATTTTACCATTCAAAACATGTCTGAGACCACTGTTTAATGCTCACAATTTTACCATTCAAAACATGTCTGAGACCGTTGTTTAATGCTCACGATTTTACCATGTCTGATATCGTTGTTTAAATGCTCATGTTTTGCCATTCAAAACCTGTCTTGGACCATTGTTTAATGCCCACGATTATTGCCTTTAAAATTTGACTTTGATTGTTGTTTAAATACCCACGATTTTTCCTTTAGAATCTTATCGTAGCTTGTTGTAATTACCCACGATTTTTTCTTTAGAATGTTGCCAGAGCTTGTTGTAATTACCCATGATTTTTGCCTTTAGAATGTTGACTGAGCTTGTTGGAATGACCACGAATTTACCAGAACCATTGCTATAGTTAATTAGCTTGTTAATTGCAATGTTAAATGCTATATTAATTGCCTTACTAAATGCCAGAACAATTGCTACAACCCTGTGAATGGTCAGTAGATTCCTACTTATTGATTAAATGCCACAGCGAGTTAAATGGTTAAACAATTATGTAAATTGCCTTGTTTTTGCGCTATTAATGGTTATGTTAACCATCATATAAATTGCCTCACTACTATTATATTAATTTTTATGTTAATTAACATGATAATCACCTTGTTAGTGCTATAATACTTGTTATGAAAATAGTCATGCAAACTACCATGTTATTGCTCAATTAATTGATTATGTTAATCATTATGTTAAATGCCTTGTTAACTACTGTAATAAATTGTTATGTAATAGATATGTAATTACCTTGTTGATTTGATACAACAATGTTATTAGCTGGCAGTTTCCTCCTCAATGATAATAAAAAAATAGTGTGGTTAGTTCAGTCCTTATATCTACACTAATATTGAGGTTTAATTGTTCATAAGTGCTATAGGTAGCATTCCACTTTAAGAATGTTAATGTTGTTATTCAAGTTTAAATTTAGTTGTATTTATAGATATCACCTAATTGGTAACCTTGACTCGCTAAATTTGAGTCGTAATTCATGTTAAGTTTGGTGGGTAACTCGTTGAGTGATGGAATTTAAACTAGTTAATTGATCTGTAATTAACACCAATTTAAGTCATAGATAACGACCTTTTAGCCTTGATTAATGTTGTTGTTCATTTTAATTAATGTTTGTACTTGGTTTTGTAAACATTTAATGTGCTTGGTTTGCTCGCTGTAAGGGTTCTAGTTACTTGTGCAATTAATTTGGGTTGTTAGGATAATTGTCCTTAGCTTAGTAGGCTTGGTCTGCTTGTGTCGGGTGGGATGTAGACACCTCCTTGTTCCTCAGAACAATTGCCAGCCCTGAGACCTTAAATGGTCAAAATCTATGGGAACCTGGGCTTGAGCATTGCTTATGTGTCCTGGAGGTCCTAACCATTGTAGGGTAGGACGGGCGGGTAGTCATTCTTATTTTTTGTCGGTTGAATGTTGTACATTGCTTGCAGGTGCTTGATGTGATTTTATGTTAGGTCTTCATGTTGTTGTTGCATACATTGTGTCATCGTTGTGTTGTGATGTTGAGTATAATGTCATTATTACCTTCCTACACACAAAAAAAAATATATATATTTAAGGGTGATTTTATCGGTTCTACATTGTAGGAGTCATACGAGATGGGGATGTCACATGTGGTATCAGAGCGGGTTCAACCCACGACTTGGGATTGCTACGAATTTCATTGATATGATTTGATTATAATGTTACTAATTGAGTTGAATTATATTCGTGTAGGTAATCATGGTTAGAGGACGCTGCGGAGGCAGACGATGGGGTGCTAGGGGAGGAGGCGCGATGCCTCTAGTAGCATCCATGCCTGAGGGATCCAACCCCTAGGGAGATGAGTCGATTTTTGAATAGGAGTAGATAAAAGTTGGTGATGTGGTCGAAATGATGAGATCTTTTCAGCACATGTTTGAGGCATTGATCAACCATTTGGACAGAGATGAGGCTAGGGCATAGACACTTGCTGTGGTTCCATCGTGCACTCTGGTCAGTACTGGTAGCATTCACCGTGAACTCAAGAAGGTCAAATTTCCTGAGTTCTTTGGTGCCCCGAAGGGTGCATCTGCCAAGGCATGGTTGGAGAACATGGCGATGTGCTTTTCACTTCGCGATTATACCTCCAACATGAAAATCCACATGGCAGTCTTTCAACTGAAGGGGAGTGCTCTTCTATGGTGGAAGACGCTCCTACTGCAGCTGAACATGGTCATCGAAGACGTGTCATGGGAACTATTCGAGGAATGGGTCCGAGAGAGATACCTTTCAGAGGAATTCATTGAGCGTCAACTCAACGAGTTCAATGCCTTACGACAGGGCAGTCGTACAGTGCCCAAGTATGAGGCCCATTATATGGAGCTACTCCAATATGCTCTGCACCTTAACACTGAGAAACTTAAGGTCAAAAATTTTGTGTTCGGCCTTAACGGAAGCATACGTACAAAGGTCAGGATTTTGATGCCTCAAACCTTGCATGATGTCGTCTAGAAATCCCTCATAGCAGAGGAAGTGCTTATCAGCGAGGGTTAGACTAGGACTCTAGTGAGACCAGCAGTGCAGGTGTCATCTGGAGCACAACAACATCAGACATATGCCGGGATATTGTGGTTTCTAGAGGGGATCCACTTTCACTACACCTCGATGACCGATGACTCAATAGACGACACCTTATCGGGGACCACAACATCAGTAGCAGCATCAACTGCAGCAGTAGTAGTATAGGCATGTTCAACAAAACAGACCAGGATTCCAGGCTGGTGGGCCGTCATCTTCTACTTCAGGTACCAGGACTACTGGGTCGAAGGAGGGGTGTTGGACATGTGGGGAGCCACACTACCAGTGCGAATGCTCGGTGGAGAGGACTAGAGAATCAAGATTAGCCGGACCCACTACTGTGGGAGATATGGGCAAGGCCCATTGGATTCATGCAGTGGTGAATAACCACTAGGAAAAGCATCAGTTGATTGTACTCGAGATGACAGGTACCATCACTAACCAGACCCTTAGTATTTTGATAGATCTTGGTGCTACCGAGAGTTTCATTTATAGTGCAACACTAAAAATGATTAAGGTAAAGGCAGTCGAACATGACGAGTTTATCTTCGTAGAGATGGCTTCAAGAGACAAACAAAAGGTTGGAGGAAAGGTTACGGGTTGTATCCTTAACTTGGAAGAGTTTTTCACTAGGTCCAACCTGCACATCACGATCTTAGGATCTTATGATGCCGTAATTGGTATGGATTGGTTGGAATCGCATGAGGCGATACTCAACTATAAGATGAAATAGTTGATCTTGGTTGATGACGAGGGACAGAGATGTGTGATTGTAAGAAGGAACCATGAAGTTTCCCTGAGGTTCATCTCTTCCTTATAGCTACAGAAGAGAATGTGCAAGGGGTGCAAGATTTATGTCATCCTTGCGTTAAACAAGAAGGGATTGATAGAAGGTTTAGAACACCTTACGGTGGTGAGAGAGTTTGCGGACGTATTTCTGGAGGAGTTACCTGGGATGCCGCCGGACAGGGAATTGGAGTTTACCATAGACCTAAAACCAGGGATTGAACCGATAACAAGAATGCCTTATAGGATGTCGACCCCATAGTTACAAGATTTAAGAATGAAACTAAGAGAATTGTTGGACCTGGGACTAATACGACCAAGTGTGTCACCGTGAGGTGCACCAGTTAATTTCATACGAAAGAAGGATGGGTCGTGGAGACTCTGCATTGACTATCGTCAATTGAACAAGGACACGATCAATAATCAATATCCGTTGCCAAGGATTGATGATCTATTCAATCAAATGAAGAGCGCGAAGGTGTTCTCAAAGATAGATTTGTGATCAGGGTATCACCAGTTACGGATTAAGGAAGATGAGGTCCCTAAGACCACCTTTAAGATGAGGTTTGGACATTACGAGTTTATTGTTTTACCGTTTGGACTGACAAACACCCCAGGGGCATTTATGAATTTGATGAATGGGGTGTTCCATGAGTACTTGGACAAGTTCATCCAAGTATTCATTGACGATATTTTGATTTACTCTCAGATGACAGAGGAGCATGACGAGCACTTGCGCTTGGTACTACAATGTCTGCGAGAGAACAAATTGTATGGGAAGTTGTCCAAATGCTCTTTTTATCAATCAAAGATTCACTACTTAGGGAATGTCATCTCCGACGAAGGCATCGCCATGGATCTAGAAAAGGTCGAGGCTATTATGGAATGGTTTGCACTGACGAATTTCCTGGAAGTACGTAGCTTCATGGGTTTAGCAGGATACTATCGATGGTTCGTTGAGGGATTTTCGAAGATAGAAAATCCAATCACAGAGTTGCAGAAGAAGAACAAGAATTTTGTTTGGACCGAGAAATGCATGGAAGCATTTCGTAGGCTCAAGGAATTGTTGACAATAGCACGAATACTAAAGGTCCCTGACATGGACGCAAACTTCTTGGTATGCACTGACGCATCCAAGGAAGGATTAGGCGGGGTCTTGATGCAAGATGAACAAGTGATTGCTTACATTTCGAGGAAACTGAGAAGGCATGAGGAGAACTATGTGACGCATGATTTGAAATTGTTAGCCATCGTTTATGCCTCAAAGATTTGGAGACACTACCTTGTTGGACAAAAATTTGAACTAAACACTAACCATTGTGGACTACAACACATCTTTACACAAAGCGACCTGAACGTGCGACAACGACATTGGTCAGAATTTTTTAGTGAGTACGAATTTGAGATTACTTACATAAAAGGAACAGTGAACGAGTGGTGGATGCATTCAGTCAGAGACCACGCATATTTTCGGTGCTGCCTCTTCAGACGAATTTGCATGAAAAGATTCTAACTTTACAGTGTGATGATGAATTGTACAAAGAGGTCGAGGGTTTTATCAGACAAAACACAATGATGGTACCACGATTTGAAGGATTTTCGTTTGATAGCGATGGATTATTGAGGTTTAAAAATCAGATCTACGTAACGCTGACCGACGAGTTGAGGATGTTGATCCTGAGAAAGGCTCATAGAGCAGTTTACATGGCTCACCCAGGAGTCATGAAGATGAGGGAAGACCTTAAGCTATTATTCTTATGGAAGGGAATGAAGGCCGCCATAGTCAACTATGTGGCTAGATGTATAGAATGTCAACAGGTAAAGGCTGAACATAGAGACCCAGACGGATTACTACAACCACATGCTACTCTAGAATCGGAATGGGAGTTTATTTTGATGGATTTTATTGTTGGATTTCCACTGACGGCAAGGAGAAATGAATTGATTTTCATAGTAGTAGACACTCTGACAAAAATTGTTCACTTTATTCCTATGCATATGACGTATCAGGCACCTGACATGGCTAGAGTTTTCATCAGTGATATTGTGAGGCTGCATGGCGTGCCTAAGAGGATTATATCCAATCAAGGATTGGTGTTTACTGGATGATTTTGGACGAGTTTCCAAGAGGCCTTGGGAACCCAACTTAACTTTAGTACTACGTATCACCTGAAGATTTATGGGTAGACTAAACGAATGAACCAAACCTTGGAGGACATGTTGCGCATGTACGTGATGGAACAACAAAAGAGTTGGGAAGAATTCTTGCCACTAGTGGAGTTCACTTACAACAACAGTTACCAGAGCACCATTAAGATGGTGCCTTTCGAGTTTCTTTATGGGCGACAGTGTCAAATGCCATTGAGTTGGGATCTTCTTGAGGATAGGGTCCTGGTGGGACCAAAATCAATCCAGGAAATGGAAGAGAAAATGAAAACAATAAGACAAAGGATTAAAGAAGCGCATGATCGATAGAAGAGTTATGCCGATGCGCACCGTTTCGACCGTAGTTACGAGGTTGGCGATCGAGTCTTATTGCGGGTTAAACAACATAAAAGTTCGAGCAAGTTTGGGATGGGAGCTAAACTCTCTCCTCAGTTTGTGGGACCTTTCGAGATTTTGGAGAGAAAGGGGCCCATGGTCTATTGACTAGGCTTGCCTGATTCTTTGAGACGCATGCACGATGTTTTTCATGTATCTATTTTGAGACATTATATTAGTGATCCTACACATGTTATTGACATGAGTTCCTTGTAGGTGACGGACAAGGGGGTGCTCATGGATGAGCTGATCCGCATCTTGGATGATCGTGTTCGACAGCTACAACATTGAATGATAGAGCAGGTCAAGGTCCAGTGTGACAATTATAGTCCACACTTGACGACCTGGGAAGATGCATATGATATGCGCCAACAGTTTCCATTTTTGTTTGATAGATAGACATATGATATTGTGATACACTTTATTTCATCATTTATACTGTGAAACTTCAGGACGAAGTTTAGACCAAGAGGGGGTGTATGTAACATCCCTCTCTGGTGCACTGAGTGAACTTATTCTTTGAGGACACTTTCTCGCAAGTGATCCAAATTATTATGCTATTAAAACTTTTGATTTTGATTATGAGGCATTATGGGTTGATGACATGTTGTTTTACTGCATTGACATAGACAGGTGCTATTGACTCAGTTTACTGAGTGTGTAGGATTTTGGACCGCAAGGATGCAGAGGCATCAATGGAACCCCTTGGACTCTGGATCGAGTCAGGAAGTGTACCATTGGGGTTTGATTGTTTTATTGTGATATTAGTGCATCTGATTAGATGATATGATATGGATATGTTCTGACATGATTTGTTGATGATGCAGGCTGACGATAGCTTGCCGACCAGACTCACATGTGGAGTAAAAGGGTCACGCATGACTACCAGAGATGTTGAGGGAGAGGTGTGGACAACAGCCCTGCCATAGCCTACTAGCACTCCCAACGTGGCTCGAACTGTAGGTTAATGTTTACCTAGTTCAAGAGGACCCATGATGTCGTGAGGGTAGACTGCGACAGTCCCTCATCATGATTCTAAGGGGTGAAAAATANAGCACATGTTTGAGGCATTGATCAACCATTTGGACAGAGATGAGGCTAGGGCATAGACACTTGCTGTGGTTCCATCGTGCACTCTGGTCAGTACTGGTAGCATTCACCGTGAACTCAAGAAGGTCAAATTTCCTGAGTTCTTTGGTGCCCCGAAGGGTGCATCTGCCAAGGCATGGTTGGAGAACATGGCGATGTGCTTTTCACTTCGCGATTATACCTCCAACATGAAAATCCACATGGCAGTCTTTCAACTGAAGGGGAGTGCTCTTCTATGGTGGAAGACGCTCCTACTGCAGCTGAACATGGTCATCGAAGACGTGTCATGGGAACTATTCGAGGAATGGGTCCGAGAGAGATACCTTTCAGAGGAATTCATTGAGCGTCAACTCAACGAGTTCAATGCCTTACGACAGGGCAGTCGTACAGTGCCCAAGTATGAGGCCCATTATATGGAGCTACTCCAATATGCTCTGCACCTTAACACTGAGAAACTTAAGGTCAAAAATTTTGTGTTCGGCCTTAACGGAAGCATACGTACAAAGGTCAGGATTTTGATGCCTCAAACCTTGCATGATGTCGTCTAGAAATCCCTCATAGCAGAGGAAGTGCTTATCAGCGAGGGTTAGACTAGGACTCTAGTGAGACCAGCAGTGCAGGTGTCATCTGGAGCACAACAACATCAGACATATGCCGGGATATTGTGGTTTCTAGAGGGGATCCACTTTCACTACACCTCGATGACCGATGACTCAATAGACGACACCTTATCGGGGACCACAACATCAGTAGCAGCATCAACTGCAGCAGTAGTAGTATAGGCATGTTCAACAAAACAGACCAGGATTCCAGGCTGGTGGGCCGTCATCTTCTACTTCAGGTACCAGGACTACTGGGTCGAAGGAGGGGTGTTGGACATGTGGGGAGCCACACTACCAGTGCGAATGCTCGGTGGAGAGGACTAGAGAATCAAGATTAGCCGGACCCACTACTGTGGGAGATATGGGCAAGGCCCATTGGATTCATGCAGTGGTGAATAACCACTAGGAAAAGCATCAGTTGATTGTACTCGAGATGACAGGTACCATCACTAACCAGACCCTTAGTATTTTGATAGATCTTGGTGCTACCGAGAGTTTCATTTATAGTGCAACACTAAAAATGATTAAGGTAAAGGCAGTCGAACATGACGAGTTTATCTTCGTAGAGATGGCTTCAAGAGACAAACAAAAGGTTGGAGGAAAGGTTACGGGTTGTATCCTTAACTTGGAAGAGTTTTTCACTAGGTCCAACCTGCACATCACGATCTTAGGATCTTATGATGCCGTAATTGGTATGGATTGGTTGGAATCGCATGAGGCGATACTCAACTATAAGATGAAATAGTTGATCTTGGTTGATGACGAGGGACAGAGATGTGTGATTGTAAGAAGGAACCATGAAGTTTCCCTGAGGTTCATCTCTTCCTTATAGCTACAGAAGAGAATGTGCAAGGGGTGCAAGATTTATGTCATCCTTGCGTTAAACAAGAAGGGATTGATAGAAGGTTTAGAACACCTTACGGTGGTGAGAGAGTTTGCGGACGTATTTCTGGAGGAGTTACCTGGGATGCCGCCGGACAGGGAATTGGAGTTTACCATAGACCTAAAACCAGGGATTGAACCGATAACAAGAATGCCTTATAGGATGTCGACCCCATAGTTACAAGATTTAAGAATGAAACTAAGAGAATTGTTGGACCTGGGACTAATACGACCAAGTGTGTCACCGTGAGGTGCACCAGTTAATTTCATACGAAAGAAGGATGGGTCGTGGAGACTCTGCATTGACTATCGTCAATTGAACAAGGACACGATCAATAATCAATATCCGTTGCCAAGGATTGATGATCTATTCAATCAAATGAAGAGCGCGAAGGTGTTCTCAAAGATAGATTTGTGATCAGGGTATCACCAGTTACGGATTAAGGAAGATGAGGTCCCTAAGACCACCTTTAAGATGAGGTTTGGACATTACGAGTTTATTGTTTTACCGTTTGGACTGACAAACACCCCAGGGGCATTTATGAATTTGATGAATGGGGTGTTCCATGAGTACTTGGACAAGTTCATCCAAGTATTCATTGACGATATTTTGATTTACTCTCAGATGACAGAGGAGCATGACGAGCACTTGCGCTTGGTACTACAATGTCTGCGAGAGAACAAATTGTATGGGAAGTTGTCCAAATGCTCTTTTTATCAATCAAAGATTCACTACTTAGGGAATGTCATCTCCGACGAAGGCATCGCCATGGATCTAGAAAAGGTCGAGGCTATTATGGAATGGTTTGCACTGACGAATTTCCTGGAAGTACGTAGCTTCATGGGTTTAGCAGGATACTATCGATGGTTCGTTGAGGGATTTTCGAAGATAGAAAATCCAATCACAGAGTTGCAGAAGAAGAACAAGAATTTTGTTTGGACCGAGAAATGCATGGAAGCATTTCGTAGGCTCAAGGAATTGTTGACAATAGCACGAATACTAAAGGTCCCTGACATGGACGCAAACTTCTTGGTATGCACTGACGCATCCAAGGAAGGATTAGGCGGGGTCTTGATGCAAGATGAACAAGTGATTGCTTACATTTCGAGGAAACTGAGAAGGCATGAGGAGAACTATGTGACGCATGATTTGAAATTGTTAGCCATCGTTTATGCCTCAAAGATTTGGAGACACTACCTTGTTGGACAAAAATTTGAACTAAACACTAACCATTGTGGACTACAACACATCTTTACACAAAGCGACCTGAACGTGCGACAACGACATTGGTCAGAATTTTTTAGTGAGTACGAATTTGAGATTACTTACATAAAAGGAACAGTGAACGAGTGGTGGATGCATTCAGTCAGAGACCACGCATATTTTCGGTGCTGCCTCTTCAGACGAATTTGCATGAAAAGATTCTAACTTTACAGTGTGATGATGAATTGTACAAAGAGGTCGAGGGTTTTATCAGACAAAACACAATGATGGTACCACGATTTGAAGGATTTTCGTTTGATAGCGATGGATTATTGAGGTTTAAAAATAAGATCTACGTAACGTTGAACGACGAGTTGAGGATGTTGATCCTGAGAAAGGCTCATAGAGCAGTTTACATGGCTCACCCAGGAGTCATGAAGATGAGGGAAGACCTTAAACTATTATTCTTATGGAAGGGAATGAAGGCCGACATAGTCAACTATGTGGCTAGATGTATAGAATGTCAACAGGTAAAGGCTGAACATAGAGACCCAGCCAGATTACTACAACCACATGCTACTCTAGAATCAGAATGGGAGTTTATTTTGATGAATTTTATTGTTGGATTTCCACTGACCGCAAGGAGAAATGAATTGATTTTCATAGTAGTAGACACTCTGACGAAAATTGCTCACTTTATTCCTATGCATATGACGTATCAGGAACCTGACATGGCTAGAGTTTTCATCAATGATATTGTGAGGCTGCATGGCATGCCTAAGAGGATTATATCCGATCGAGGATCGGTGTTTACTGGATGATTTTGGACGAGTTTCCAAGAGGCCTTGGGAACCCAACTTAACTTTAGTACTGCGTATCACCTGAAGATTTATGGGTAGACTAAACGAATGAACCAAACCTTGGAGGACAGGTTGCGCATGTACGTGATGGAACAACAAAAGAGTTGGGAAGAATTCTTTCCACTAGTGGAGCTCACTTACAACAACAGTTACCAGAGCACCATTAAGATGGTGCCTTTCGAGTTTCTTTATGGGCGACAGTGTCAAATGCCATTGAGTTGGGATCTTCTTGAGGATAGGGTCCTGGTGGGACCAAAATAAATCCAGGAAATGGAAGAGAAAATGAAAACAATAAGACAAAGGATTAAAGAAGCGCATGATCGACATAAGAGTTATGTCGATGCGCACCGTTTCGACCGTAGTTACGAGGTTGGCGATCGAGTCTTATTGCGGGTTAAACAACATAAAAGTTAGATCAAGTTTGGGATGGGAGCTAAACTCTCTCCTCAGTTTGTGGGACCTTTCGATATTTTGGAGAGAAAGGGGTCCATGGTCTATTGACTAGGTTTGCCTGATTCTTTGAGATGCATGCACGATGTTTTTCATGTATCTATTTTGAGACATTATATTAGTGATCCTACACATGTTATTGACATGAGTTCCTTGTAGGTGACGGACGAGGGGGTGCTCATGGCTGAGCCGATACGCATCTTGGATGATCGTGTTCGACAGCTACAACATTGAATGATAGAGCAGGTCAAGGTCCAGTGTGACAATTATAGTCCACACTCGACGACCTGGGAAGATGCATATGATATGCGCCAACAGTTTCCATTTTTGTTTGATAGATAGACATATGATACTTTGATACACTTTATTTCATCATTTATACTGTGAAACTTCAGGACGAAGGTTATACCAAGAGGGGGTGTATGTAACATCCCTCTCTGGTGCACTGAGTGAACTTATTCTTTGAGGACACTTTCTCGCAAGTGATCCAAATTATTATGCTATTAAAAATTTTGATTTTGATTATGAGGCATTATGGGTTGATGACATGTTGTTTTACTGCATTGACATAGACAGGTTCTATTGACTCAGTTTACTGAGTGTGTAGGATTTTGGACCGCAAGGATGCAGAGGCATCAATGGAACCCCTTGGACTCTGGATCGAGTCAGGAAGTGTACCATTTGGGTTTGATTGTTTTATTGTGATATTAGTGCATCTGATTAGATGATATGATATAGATATGTTCTGACATGATTTGTTGATGATGCAGGATGACGATAGCTTGCCGACCAGACTCACATGTGGAGTAAAAGGGTCACGCACGACTACCAGAGATGTTGAGGGAGAGGTGTGGACGACAACCCTGCCATAGCCTACTAGCACTCCCAATGTGGATCGAACTGTAGGTTAATGTTTACCTAGTTCAAGAGGACCCATGATGTCGTGAGGGTAGACTGCGACAGTCCCTCATGATGATTCTAAGGGGTGAAAAATAAGGTGGGGGACTTATTCCTTAGAGGCCCTTAGTCTCCCACAAGTTCACCTAGCGAAGTATTGACTCCAGGGGTTTTTGATGTCTACCAAGTCAGTCAAGAGGCGAGTGGCACCCTTGGAGCACGTAGTGCGTCTTGAAGGGCACGTCACATAAGGGAAACATATTAAGGCGAGTGGTACCCTTGGAGCATCTAGTGCATCCTGAAGGGTATGTTGCATTGTTGATGATAGAGGAATGAATATAGATGGCCTTAGGATGAATAACGTGTTAAGAAATTTTTAAAACAAATTCCTTAATTAAATGTCGCCCTCTACAAAAATTTAAGGTTTAAGTCTAAACTATGCTAGTGGTAAAATTTTATCTCTCTATATAAAAAAAAATAACAATAACAATAATAAAAATAAAAACCACATAAATAATAATTATGACCTTCGTTAAATCTTGTAACACGAAGGGAATCATAAATTTAATTTATTCATAAAAAAAAAAAACTACTGGAATAAAATTTAAAAGAAAAAGGGGAATTAATGGTTTTATTATTTTGATAATTTTAAAATACTAATTAAATGAGAAAAGGGAAAAAGGGTTAATTTCCACACTTGCCTTTTTGAGTTCTAATTTAAAAGGGGAAAGAGGGAAACTATAAAAAAATTAGGAAACTACGAAAAGAGGTAAACATAAAAAGGGAAAAAGGGGAAATTAAGGGAAAAAACGGAAGGTCAAACTTAGTAAATCATCTACCATTTAAGAGATTTCTAATTTAAACTGAACTAGCAATTTAATAAAAGGGAAAGTTATTAAAACCTGTAAGAGAATTTGGGGACACTTAGGAGTGATTCTAGGAGTAACTCTAGGTGGCTGACGGAAATAAAGATAATTAATTAATTAAAGTTAATTTATGAAGGAAGGAAGCGGATGCGTGACACTTGTACGGGGAGGAATTTTTAGGAAATTAATTATAAAAACTTAACTAAAAGAGAATTTTTGGAAAGTAAGGAACCACAAAACTCTATATAATGAAGGGAGGTGATGGAGGTTGGATCTTCTTATGTTTGCGTAACATTACGTTGCAGAAATATCTACTTGACTGACTTAACTTGTGGGAGTTGGGATACCCAGCTCGGTGAGGAGTGGTAGCTCGGCCTTGCGAGGTGAGCTGGGAGCTAGTTGAAATATCTAGATAGTGAGTGTGTGGCCCCTTTGTGGCTCAGGGGGATAAGGGGGAAGAAGAGTACCCCTAGCATTGACTAGGAGGTACCGGTGAAGTCTCGACGGTCAGTGAGAGGGAGTTGCACAGAGTGTTCGAGACATCATTCAAAGTGGGCGATCAGGCAACGATACACTCTCTTCATTTTTGTATGGTAGAATGTATTAGGACTTATGCTTAGATCTACTTATTTAATGGAAAAATAAAATGATATTTTTTTCTAGATTGGTGACTAAAACTTTTCTTAGCCTAGCTCGATGGTTGTTGACTCCCATGGCCTTCGTTTTCCCACATGACTTGACCACCTTGCTGTTTTGATTGTGAACTTCGTGGTTGTTCATCCCTAGCTCACCAGTCCTCGACTGAGTAGTTGGCCAGGACCCTGATCTATGGTCATCGCCTTAGCATTAAAATACCTATGGATCTCAACGCCCCGTTTGTTTGTGCGAGGATGATGAGCGAAGGACGAACCTATTAGGTGGCTACCCTTGATGTTTGTCCTTGGCTGATTGTGGATTCCGTCGTCTGGCAATGACTTCTGTGTGTGGATTATCTGGTGTCCTGGTAGGTTTTCTCTTTTCCTTGACTGATAGAACCCCCGAAAATCATTCCATGACCTTTCCCTTTGGATCCTTCCATTCTCTTACTATTGTCTGCATTGTATTTGAGCTATGGCGATGGAAAAATGATTTGATTCTTTGTATGCAATTTTTATTTGTATCTTGGAATGGAAAAACGCTTTTGTGTTTTTCTTGTCTGTGTTGTTTGGTATTCTGGAAATGGAAAAACGTTTTTTTTTTTATTTTTTATTCCTGTCTGCATTGTATGGGTATTCTGGCAATGGAAAAATGATTTGATTCTCTGTCTGCAATTTTTATTTGTATCCTGGAATGGAAAAACGTTTTTATGTTTTTCTTGTCTGTGTTGTTTTGTATTCTGGCAATGGAAAAATGTTTTATTTTATTTGTTATTCCTGTCTGCGTTGTATGGGTATTCTAGCAATGGAAAAACGATTTTATTCTCTATCTGCAATTTCTATTTATATCCTGGAATGGAAAAATGTTTTTTTGTTTTTCTTGTCTGTGTTTTTCCCCTTGGTTACTATAGTAATTGCTTATTATTAATGACAGGAAAAATGTAATTCCAATATGGGGTGTTGTCACAATGATCTATTTATTATACAATGACATAAAAGAAAAACGAAATCCCCTTCTGGTGTGTCCTTGTACATGTTTTTCCCTTTTAAAATGAGACTGTGATAGTTGATTAATTACCCACATTTTTTTTCCATTCAAAATGTGTCTGAGATTGTGGTTAAATGCTCACAAATCGCCATTCAAAACATGTCTGAGACCATTGTTTAATGCTCACAATTTTCCCATTCAAAACATGTCTGAGACCATTGTTTAATGCTCACGATTTTACCATTCAAAACATGTCTGAGATTGGTGTTTAAATGCTCACGTTTTTCCATTCAAAACCTATCTGAGACCATTGTTTAATGCCCATGATTATTGCCTTTAAAATTTGACTTTGATTGTTGTTTAAATACCCACAATTTTTCCTTTAGAATGTTGCCGGCGCTTGCTGTAATTACCCACAATTTTTCTTTTAGAATGTTGCCAGAGCTTGTTGTAATTACCCATGATTTTTTCCTTTAGAATGTTGACTAAGCTTGCTAGAATGACCATGAATTTACCAAAACCATTACTACAATTAATTGGCTTGTTAATTGCAATGTTAAATGCTATATTAATTGCCTTGCTAAAGGATAGAACAATTTCTACAACACTGTGAATGGTCAACAGATTCCTACTTATTGATTAAATGCCACATCGAGTTAAATGGTTAAACAGTTATGTAAACTGTCTTTTTTTGCACTATTAATCGTTATGTTAACCATCATATAAATTTCCTTGCTACTATTATATTAATTGTTATGTTAATTAACATGATAATCACCTTGTTAGTGCTATAAAACTTGTTATGAAAATAGTCATGCAAACTACCCTGTTATTGCTCAATTAATTGATTATGTTAATCATTATGTTAAATGCCTTGTTAACTGCTGTAATAAATTGTTATGTAACAGATATGTAATTACCTTGTTGATTTGCTACAACAATGTTATTAGCTGGCAGTTTCTTCCTCAATGATAATAAACAGCTAGTGTGGTCAGTTCAGTCATTATATCTAGACTGATGTTGAGGTTTAACTGTTCATAAGTGCTATAGGTAGCACTCCACTATAAGTGCTATATGTAACCCAAACTTGCTAAATTTGAGTCGTAATTCATATTAAGTTCGGTGGGTAACTCATTGACTGATGGAATTTAGAATGGTTAATTGATCTGTAATTAACGCCAATTTAAGTCATAGATAACGACCTTTTAGCCTAGATTAATGTTTTTGTTCATTTTAATTAATGTCTTTACCTGGTTTCCTAAACATTTAATGTGCTTGGTTGGCTCACTGTAAGGGTTCTATTTACTTGTGTAATTAATTTGGGTCATTAGGATAATTTTCCTAAGCTTAGTAGGCTTGGTCTGCTTGTGTTGGGTGGGATGTATACACCTCCTTGTTCCTCAAAATAGTCACTAGCCCTGAGACATTAAATGGTCAAAATCGATGGGAACCTAGGCTTGAGCATTGCTTATGTGTCTTGGAGGTCCTAGCCATTGCAGGGTAGGACGGGCAGGTAGTCATTCTTATTTTTCGTTGGTTGAATGTCATACATTGCTTCGAGGTGCTTTATGTGCTTTTATGTTAGGCCGTTATGTTGTTGTTGCATGCATTATGTCATCGTTGTGTTGCAATGTTGAGTATAATGTCATTATTACCTTCCTACACACACACACAAAAGAAAAAATTAACGGTGCTTTTACCGGTTGTACATCATAGGAGCCATACCAGATGGGGATGTTACATGTGGTATCAGAGTGGGTTCAACCCATGACTTGGTTGAAGAAACCTTAGCAGATCCCAAATTGAAGAAACACCTGGAGGTGCTCTTCCTATCCACTGTTCTCCTTTCCCAATTCGAGTCAGTATATCACATGCAATCTCATGTAAATACTAGAATTATATCTCAGACCATGTCCAACTATGCCTTGCAGGTATCTCAACAATCCAATTTTTCTGTCTTGACTGACTCATAAACTGGCTAAGTGCACTCAATACATAGAAAATATCTGGTTTAGTGTTAACCAAATACATCAATGATCCAATCAGCCATCTTTACATGGTTGGATCAATATCGTTAGAATCTAAAGAATACATAGTTTCTTCATATTCTTCAACATTGGATCAATCTCGTTAGAATCATCGCATTCACTACCTCAACAATAGATTTGTTCTTCCTCTCTAGGACCCAACTATGTTGAGGGTTGTAAGGAATGGTGTACTACCTCTTTATCCTTGACTCAAATAAGAAATCACTGAAATCATGGGAAGTGTATTCTCCTCCATTACCTTATCTCAACACTTTGATCTTCTTTCCAGTCAGGTTTTCGACCTATTCTATGTACTCCTACAATCTGGAAAGGACTCCATCGTTGGTATTCAAGAATTAAATCCAAGCCTTCCAAGAGTGGTCATCAATGAATATCACATAGTATAGGTATCCACTCAAGGAAGAAACTATCATGGTTGCACATAAATCTATATGAACCAAGTAAAATACCCCCTTGGATCTTCTATCACTGCTCAGAAAGGACCCCTTGAAATTATTTCCAAGAGCACAACATCCACAAATTCCGTCATGTTCAACATGGATATTTGGAAGGCATGTCACCATACTCCCCAGGGAAGGAAGAGATCTATAATGTAAATGAGAAAGTATCCGATGCCATAATTTTCTTAAAGTAATATAATAATGTATCAAGGCTTGAACTAGTTGGACAATCAATTTGTATGATATGTCTTCTCAAACACCAATCATCCAAGAATAATCCATACTATATTTCTTGTTCCATGCAATAACCTTTCTGTCATAGAAGGAAACCTTGTAGCATTTGTTCTCTAAGGATGAAATGGAGACAAGGTTCCTTCTCATCCCAGGTACAAATAATACATCACTCAAATGGAGTGGGGTTCTAGAATCCAATTCTAAGGAGTTGTATCCAACTCCCTTCACAATATATCTAGCATCATCTCCAAGTACAACATGAAAATGAGATTCCTTCTCTACTAGATCTGTAAGGTGTTCTTTGTATCCAATCATATGTCTGGAAGCACCACTATCAATCAACCAAATATTATTACTAGTAGGAATTGTTATAGAGAAAGTTGTAGGTTAGGTAAAGCCCGACCCAGCCAAAAATCAAGAGATACAACTTGGGAATCCTATACCCAATTTCACCT
>JZKD02S0135618.1:0-10370 GCA_000966675.3 Picea glauca
GGCTTCGACCCTCTTTTTGTTATTCATCTTATATTGGTAAGTTCTACCACTACGCGTTGCTCCAAATTTGTTCATTATCTTACCTATCTAGTACTCATCCATCATGATTGGGTCCATGGCCTCCTTCTTATTCCCCTTATCCATCTCCCTATCCATATCTTAGACTCTTATCAGTGCTTCCCCCCTTCCCCCAGGCACGCAGGGAAGTTTAGTTGTCTGATTCCATGGTCATCATGCCTTTGTCATATAATAAAATCTTGATAGAAGTATAAAGTGATATGATGTACCTACCTCTGGGTCCCTTAATAAAATAATTCTTTGCATTAGTGTATGACTTCATAGTATCAGCTGTAAATTCAATGATAAACCCTGCAATAATATTGTCTAACCGAAAATATACTCTGCGCGTAAATTTGTTATTGACTTGTTGCAACTGCGCGATCTCCACGGGATGCCACTCTAGTTGTCTGATCTGATACATAGGATGGCAAACACATATTTGTTGAGATATTTGCATGGTGTAAATTTAGGGTTTATGTTGTCCTTCTGCGCAAACTCGAGTTCCTTTGTCCTTAAGCATCTTTCAATATACTTCTTCATTGGATTACATGGCCTTAACATTCCCTTCTACATTTTCATTCTCCATGCATTTCTTCAATAGATCCCTTCCAATCGATCATGTGTAGTTCCAACCGACAACAAAACCATTTGTTGGATGCTTGGGTTGACCCAAGTTCCAACAAAAACATCAAACTATCGGCCCTCCTGGTAAACCAAAAAGAAACGCTACGAACAAAGTGCACAACACAGTCTCGCCCAAGATAGCTTATGGGGGACTGCACAACTCAGTTTTCTGTAGTCAGCAAAGGGATTGGGACTGTATTATATTCCTTTTCCTCATGCATCATATTTATTATCCATTCTTGTAAATCTAACATTCATTCACTAATCAAACTATTCATGCATATTTTCATAATCTAAATTAACCTTTCATTCTTTACTGATAAACNAGGTCGGGAAACGCCATAATGGAAACATGTTTCTTTTGTGAAACCATTTTTGTGACCTTCCAGGCCTTAATTGAGGACCACCAACTGCGTGCAGACCTTACATGAACCTCCCAGACTTAGACCACGCTACTCATCATGCTCAGTAGTGGGTCACCCCCGAGTTGGGGCTAAACTTCACTTAGAAAGGGATTCCCAGACTTGGCAAGGAAAACAAGGAAATCACATAGAACAACAAGAAGGATTTTCTCCCAGGATCCACTTACGCCCACAGACCCTCATTCCCCACATCCCTGTTCCACCCCAGGAGGGTACACCTTCACTATCACAAGTCCATCAACTGTTACACCTCCCTTTTCTTGGGCTTCAACAACAGGCTGGACCACAACTCTTAGAGTACTGTAGCTGCTACAGGACTCCCTCCAGAAGAACTCACTTCCCCAACAAACTCTCTCACCTGGGAGAGTTGCTCATAGGCCTGACAACCTACTTCTTCAATTCAACTCTTATGTCAAACATACACAGGTGATGTCAACTATAGAATTCGGTTAACACACAGGTGATGGTCACTGTTAGTGATAATTCTTTTCATGGGCTCGAGAGCATTCGGGTTTGCAAGTTACACGAGAAGCACCCGAGCGCAGCATGGAAAAATCTCGTTTTATGGCTTCCAATCAAATGAGTGGGTGAAATTACATTGTCAACGGCCCGGATTCATCCATAAGGACAGATGAATGGTCATCAGGATATCGGGGCTACCAAGTTAACTGATATATAGTTTCAAAGAAAGCACCTATATTTCAATACTAAATCTGGGTCATCCGATCCAGTGATGCGTGGTGCAAGATCTAGGCACGTCGGCATATCGACATTCGGGAATTCGAAGGGTAAAAGTCCCTCGTCATCTTACATCTCGAAACCCCGAACCCCAAAATGTCGATAAGTGCCTTTGAAGCTAAGCCTATGGTCCTAGCACCTGGTCATGTCAAGCGAGCCTGGTAATGGAGGACACGCGGTGCATAGCTGAGCCACGAGTGGGGCCATTCAGGATTTTCACATTGGAAGCACCGAGGTCATCCCAGCCGTCCATCCATCGATGAAACTCGGGCACGTTGGACTTAAAGGGGGGTAAAATGCAAAGGAATGGGTTAAAAACCCACTTGTCCTAAGATCGGGATGAAAATGCGTCTGNAGGTCGGGAAACGCCATAATGGAAACATGTTTCTTTTGTGAAACCATTTTTGTGACCTTCCAGGCCTTAATTGAGGACCACCAACTGCGTGCAGACCTTACATGAACCTCCCAGACTTAGACCACGCTACTCATCATGCTCAGTAGTGGGTCACCCCCGAGTTGGGGCTAAACTTCACTTAGAAAGGGATTCCCAGACTTGGCAAGGAAAACAAGGAAATCACATAGAACAACAAGAAGGATTTTCTCCCAGGATCCACTTACGCCCACAGACCCTCATTCCCCACATCCCTGTTCCACCCCAGGAGGGTACACCTTCACTATCACAAGTCCATCAACTGTTACACCTCCCTTTTCTTGGGCTTCAACAACAGGCTGGACCACAACTCTTAGAGTACTGTAGCTGCTACAGGACTCCCTCCAGAAGAACTCACTTCCCCAACAAACTCT
Organism: Picea glauca; assembly: GCA_000966675.3. Classification (NCBI taxonomy): domain Eukaryota; kingdom Viridiplantae; phylum Streptophyta; class Pinopsida; order Pinales; family Pinaceae; genus Picea; species Picea glauca. Next base: position 2,649 of record JZKD02S0135618.1, read on the forward strand.
CTCACCTGGGAGAGTTGCTCATAGGCCTGACAACCTACTTCTTCAATTCAACTCTTATGTCAAACATACACAGGTGATGTCAACTATAGAATTCGGTTAACACACAGGTGATGGTCACTGTTAGTGATAATTCTTTTCATGGGCTCGAGAGCATTCGGGTTTGCAAGTTACACGAGAAGCACCCGAGCGCAGCATGGAAAAATCTCGTTTTATGGCTTCCAATCAAATGAGTGGGTGAAATTACATTGTCAACGGCCCGGATTCATCCATAAGGACAGATCAATGGTCATCAGGATATCGGGGCTACCAAGTTAACTGATATATAGTTTCAAAGAAAGCACCTATATTTCAAGACTAAATCTGGGTCGTCCGATCCAGTGACGTGTGGTGCAAGATCTAGGCACGTCGGCATATCGACATTCAGGAATTCGAAGGGTAAAAGTCCCTCATCATATTACATCTCGAAACCCCGAACCCCAAAACGTCGATAAGTGCCTTTGAAGCTAAGCCTATGGTCCTAGCACCTGGTCATGTCAAGCGAGCCTGGTAATGGAGGACACGCGGTGCATAGCTGAGCCACGAGTGGGGCAATTCAGGATTTTCACATTGGAAGCACCGAGGTCCTCCCAGCCGTCCATCCATCGATGAAACTCGGGCRCGTTGGACTTAAAGGGGGGTAAAATGCAAAGGAATGGGTTAAAAACCCACTTGTCCTAAGATCGGGATGAAAATGCGTCTGTGTTTAAATAGAAATCAGATCTGGACGGCAGGGATTAGAGCGCTCGGATCAACGGTGCGCAAGGTGATTCCGGACCCCCCCCCTGCCTTTCTACCTTTAAGCGGAGGGAGGGGGTCCGGAATCAGGGACGCATCTCTCCGACGACAGGGATTAGGGCACCCAGATCAGCAACGCACATTTGATTCCGGATCCCCCCTGCCTTTCTACCTTTAAGCGGAGGGGGGGGTCCGGAATCGGGGACGCATCTCTCCAACGACAGGGATTAGGGCACCCAGATCAACGACGCACATCAGATTTCGGAGCCCCTCCGCCTTTCTACCTTTAAGCGAAGGGGGGGGGTCTAGAATTAGGGATGCATCTCTCGGATGGCTGTGATTAGAGAACCCAGATCAACGACGCACATTGGATTTCGGAGCCTTCTATCTTTCTGCGTTTTAACCAACATGGGCCCCTTTCCTATCATGTCATATTTTGTACCATCCTTCCCCTATCATGTGTCCCACTCCCTTCCGTGTCAGCCTTTCTCTAGCACACCCATCCTTAAACCCTCTTATCTTCTACCACCTCATCATCTTTCATCTCACCCGCACAGTGTTGACGCCATCACCTCCCTTTCCTCTTCCACGTCCCAAAGGGCAGAGTTGACTAAGGTCGTTCCCAATCCCAAGGAAGCAGTTATTATTTCTCTGAAGGTGGTTGAACATCATCTTCTTCCATAAATAGAAGGCCAGGAAAGGACCAAGCGTACAAGCAGACTGATAGTCCTTCCTGCCGGAGATTGCATTTGTCAAACCACTGCAAGACAATCAGGAGTCCCATTGCATCTGTCATAAGTGCACAATCATCCAGAGTCTGCATGTGCAGACTGTCAGAAGACATGCAGACACAAAGTTTTTAATGCAGCTTCTCATTTCCACAGCTGTTGTTTTGCTTTGGCTATATGTAGGCATTTTTTCCATTTTGTAAAGGATCGATGGTTGAGCAGAGCTCCCTACTGTAATGTTTTAACAACTATTCTAGCTTTCAGATTATGCATATGTATATGAGATTTCTTGTTTTATGACAGACAGTTCTTCTTACTCCATCTAATTTTCGTCTCATGCTAAGAGAGTTCATGATTGACTGAGTCATGCGAGTTATTGCGGTTATGTTATGATCAAAGATTGATTGTTGCATTGCTGCATTCTCTGGCTTTGCGTTTGAATGTAAGATGATATCGCATTTGGATGTATTCTTCCTCAGTCTGTTAGAAACCTATTGTTTATAACAAACCTCCACTTTTCTCTTGTACAAGTCTTTCGCCTGTTCACCCTTTACTACAGCTCACTGTCTGAAGTTTACGCAAGACCTCACTTGCTCATGCATACCTGACCTAGTTTCAGAATTGGAACGCTATTGTTTTGAGTTTCCTTCCATTCGANGACGCATCTCTCCAACGACAGGGATTAGGGCGCCCAGATCAACGACGCACATCAGATTTCAGAGCCCCCCCCGCCTTTCTACCTTTAAGCGAGGGGGGGGGTCTAGAATTAGGGACGCATCTCTCCGATGGCTGTGATTAGAGAACCCGGATCAACGACGCACATTGGATTCCGGAGCCTTCTGTCTTTCTGCGTTTTAACCAACGTGGGCCCCTTTCCTATCATGTCATATTTTGTACCATCCTTCCCCTATCATGTGTCCCACTCCCTTCTGTGTCAGCCTTTCTCTACCACACCCATCCTTAAACCCTCTTATCTTCTACCACCTCATCACCTTTCATCTCACCCGCACAGTGTTGACGCCATCACCTCCCTTTCCTCTTCCACGTCCCAGAGGGCAGAGTTGACTGAGGTCGTTCCCAATCCCAAGGAAGCAGTTATTATTGCTCTGAAGGTGGTTGAACATCATCTTCTTCCATAAATAGAAGGCCAGGAAAGGACCAAGCGTACAAGCAGACTGATAGTCCTTCCTGCCGGAGATTGCATTTGTCAAACCACTGCAAGACAATCAGGAGTCCCATTGCATCTGTCATAAGTGCACAATCATCCAGAGTCTGCATGTGCAGACTGTCAGAAGACATGCAGACACAAAGTTTTTAATGCAGCTTCTCATTTCCACAGCTGTTGTTTTGCTTTGGCTATATGTAGGCATTTTTTCCATTTTGTAAAGGATCGATGGTTGAGCAGAGCTCCCTACTGTAATGTTTTAACAACTATTCTAGCTTTCAGATTATGCATATGTATATGAGATTTCTTGTTTTATGACAGACAGTTCTTCTTACTCCATCTAATTTTTGTCTCATGCTAAGAGAGTTCATGATTGACTGAGTCGTGCGAGTTATTGCAGTTATGTTATGATCAAAGATTGATTGTTGCATTGCTGCATTCTCTGGCTTTGCGTTTGAATGTAAGATGATATCGCATTTGGATGTCTTCTTCCTCAGTCTGTTAGAAACCTATTGTTTATAACAAACCTCCACTTTTCTCTTGTACAAGTCTTTCGCCTGTTCACCCTTTACTACAGCTCACTGTCTAAAGTTTACGCAAGACCTCACTTGCTCATGCATACCTGACCTATTTTCAGAATTGGAACGCTATTGTTTTGAGTTTCCTTCCATTCGATCACCCATATATGAACAATCGTGACATAAAACTGATCGGCGTCGAGCTCTGCTCTTGCTAGCAATCCAGGAGTGACTTCCATCGCTAACATTTCTGGCGCCGTTGCTGGGGACAAAGTTGAATATTTTCCCCAGGATTGAATGACAATGATTAACTGATTCTGAAGGTGCATTAGATATCAGAATTATCAAGATTTCTACTGTGCACCTGGCGACTCCACTGTGGCGACTTCATTGTTTCCACATCACTATTTCAGTTGTGATTACTGTTAGCACACCTGAAATTTGACCCTAAGGAGCTTTCTCGAGAAGGTTTCAGCAGCTGCTTTCTCATCCTGAGAAGCTTCCTAGGGTAACGACATTGATTAGATCTGGCCTTTGATGGTGAACAAGGACCAGACACACTTGAATCTGTGCATCTTTCACCTGGGGACTCCATGATTCAAGGATTGATTGGCGACTCCATGATTCAAGGATCGATTGGCNCTACCACACCCATCCTTAGACCCTCTTATCTTCTACCACCTCATCACCTTTCATCTCACCCGCACAGTGTTGACGCCATCACCTCCCTTTCCTCTTCCACGTCCCAGAGGGCAGAGTTGACTGAGGCCATTCCCAATCCCAAGGAAGAAGTTATTATTACTGTGAAGGTGGTTGAACATTGTCTTCTTCCATAAATAGAAGGCCAGGAAAGGACCAAGCGTACAAGCAGGCTGATAGTCCTTCCTGCCGGAGATTGAGTCTGTCAAACCACTGCAAGACAATCAGGAGTCCCATTGCATCTGTCAAAAGTGCACGATCATCCAGAGTCTGCATGTGTAGACTGTCAGAAGACATGCAGACGCAAAGTTTTTAATGCAGCTTCTCGTTTCCACTGTTGTTGTTTTGCTTTGGCTATATGTAGGCATTTTTTCCATTTTGTAAAGGATCGATGGTTGAGCAGAGCTCCCTACTGTAATGTTTTAACAACTATTCTAGCTTTCATCTTATGCATCTGTATATGAGATTTTTTGTTTTATGACAGACAGTTCTTCTTACTCCATCTAATTTTCGTCTCATGCTAAGAGAGTTCGTGATTGACTGAGTCGTGCGAGTTATTGCGGTTATGTTATGATCAAATATTGATTGTTGCATTGTTGCATTCTCTGGCTTTGCATTTGAATGTTAGATGATATCGCATTTGGACGTCTTCTTCCTCAGTCTGTTAGAAACCTGTTGTTTATAACAGACCTCCACTTTTCTCTTGTACAAGTCTTCCGCTTGTTCACCCTTTACTACAGCTCACTCTCTGAAGTTTATGCAAGACCTCACTTGCTCATGCATACCTGACCTAGTTTCAGAATTGGAACTCTATTGTTTTGAGTTTCCTTCCATTCGATCACCCATCTATGAACAATCGTGACATAAAACTGATGGGCGTTGGGCTCTGCTCCTGCTAGCAATCCAGGAGTGACTTCTGTTGCTAACATTTCTGGCGCCGTTGCTGGGGACGAAGTTGAATATTTTCCCCGGGATTGAATGACAATGATTAACTGATTCTGAAGGTGCATCAGATATCAGAATTATCAAGATTTCTACTGTGCACCTGGCGACTCCACTGTGGTGACTTCATTGTTTCCACATCACTGTTTCAGTTGTGACTACTGTTAGCACACCTGAAAGTTGACCCTAAGGAGATTTCTCAAGAAGGTTTCAGCAGTTGCTTTCTCATCCTGAGAAGCTTCCTGGGGTAATGACATTGATTAGATCTGGCCTTTGATGGTGAACAAGGACCAGAAACACTTGAAGCTGTGCATCTCTCACCTAGCGACTCCATGATTCAAGGATCGATTGGTGACTCCATGATTCAAGGATCGATTGGTGACTCCACTGGTTCGGTATGGAGAAAATTCTGGCTCAAAGGTTTTCTTTCTGTGACTTTTCTCAAATGGTTAGTTTTCCTAATGCACTTCCTGATAGAGACATCTGGGAAAATTTCCTCCCCGAATTTCACGCAAAGGATTGGGAGGTACCAGTTGAGCATTTACTAGACTTCCATGAGGCTATCCATTGACACAATATCATGCATGAGGATGTCCATATTAAACTCTTCAGGTTTTCCTTGAAGGGAGCCACTCTTGAATGGTGTCATTCTCTTCCCGTTGCAAGCATCCACTCTTTAGCAGGTTTTCATACAGCTTTCATTTCATTTTGAATATACTACTATCCAGCTGTTCACTTGTTTGAAAGTTGTTGTAAAGAGTTTTCTTCGCTTCATGAAGCCTCTATTGGCCCTGAAGACCATGTCCGTGATAAAGCCTTTACTGTGGAGGAAAGCATTTGCCATGAAAAAATAGAGGTGTTGAATGATATCAATTGTGTTGGCTCTAGAACGGAAGCATCTGACACCATATCAGATGCCTCTATTCCTTTAGAGGTTCATAACGATCAACATGCCTCTGGTGGAAGTTGTGAGCTTATAGAGCAAATGTGGTCTGTGGTAGATGACTCACTTGGATATCGGGTTGAGGCAGATATTCCTAGAAAACCTGTTTCTGAGGACGGAGACCTTCCCGTTTGTAAGGAAGTTGATCTGAGTGAACTAATGATATCTCTCATTATCTAACATGCAAGGTTGAAATCTGAGGACAATGGGGAGGATTTTCCAGTCTCCAAGGTAGATGTTCTGGATGGCTCTCTCAAGGAGAATATTGAAGATCTCTTAAGCGCCTTAACATCTGTCCCTGATGAGCTTGTTGTCTCGGAACAAAACGATGAAGTGGTAGTTGTGGAGGAGGATTGTTCTCTTTTTCTTCACGAGATTTCCCATGATGTATTTACATTTGGGATTGAAAAGGAGGATCCGGAGATTGTTCCTTTTTTGCAAGATCACGGAGCTTGGTGCTCACCCAGCTTTAACGACTATTCAGTTGAGGAGCAGCAGGGCCCCACATCACATATTGATGACCTGGGTAGCATCCAGCCCGTGTATGACAGCTATGAATCAGGTTCTGAGCTGGACACCCAAAACTTCCAAGAGAAGACTGCAGAGCCTTCTCCTCTGTTCACAAATGAAAGACCATGTGAGGAAATCAGGCCCCCTGAGAAGAAATTTGAAAATCATAGCTTTCCCATAGGTCCTATCTATGATGATTATGACTTTGACCCTTGGGAGAGCCAAGAAGAGGCACCAGAGGAACCAAAGGAGCATTCGAAGATGCAGTTTACAGACTGCGCAGAGCCAGTCAGCGAGCAACCACCGCCTGAGATAAATCAGCCTACGTCAGCTATCCACCCACCTATGCTTACCATGGATATTAAACCACACAGCCACAACTGTGTAGCAGAGGAAGCTGCCTGTCGCCCATTTTCTGGAGTTTTCCACTGGTCCTATGAGCCTGTGAAGAAATACATGGAGTCACATTTCCTTCATAANCTATCTATGATTATTATGACTTTGACCCTTGGGAGAGCCAAGAAGAGGCACCAGAGAAACCAGAGGAGCATTCGAAGATGCAGTTTACAGACTGTGCAGAGCCAGTCAGCGAGCAACCACCACCTGAGATAAATTAGCCTACGTCAGCTATCCACCCACCTGTACTTACCATGGATATTCAACCACACAACCACAACTGTGTAGCAGAGGAAGCTGTCTGTGGCCCATTTTCTAGAGTTTTCCACTGGTCCTATGAGCCTGTGAAGAAATACATGGAGTCACATTTCCTTCATAAATTGGATCCGCCCTATTTCATCTCAACTCCAGCCTGTAAGAAGGAGTTGATGAGTGTGACCGTTCTGCTGTCACGATTACACCATCTGCTAGTGATCATCGACAGAAGGAAGGAGCTTCTATCCAGGAAGCTGCTTGAATGGCTATGGTGGAAGTTTTCTTTCACCTAGCCCATATAAAATATTTTATTAGCATTAGGACTGTATATAAATAAGCTCCTTTGAGCATGTAGCTTTATTTTGTTACTTTTATTTTTCGACCTGTATTTTCAGCAGCGAGATGTTTTGAGCATGACTCCATAGCCCAACAACAAGGCACTGAAGCTGTGGAATGAGTTCTTAGAGCATCACCAGGATGAATCTATCCCCCATGGAGCCTAATGTTAGCAATAATTCTTGTCATGGGCTCGAGAGAATTCGGGTCTGCAAGTTACATGAGAAGCGCCCGAACACAGCATGGAAAAATCTTGTTTTACGGCTTCCAATCAAATGAGTGGGTGAAATTACGTTGTCAACAGCCTGGATTCATCCATAAGGACAGATCAATGGTCATCGAGATATCGGGGCTACCAAGTTAACCGATATATAGTTTCAAAGAAAGCACCTATATTTCAAGACTAAATCTGGGTCGTCCGATCCAGTGACGTGTGGCGCAAGATCTAGTCACATC
>JZKD02S0135629.1:10088-23933 GCA_000966675.3 Picea glauca
GGAGAGTTCAGTCCAAAGGACCAGACTTTTCAGGACTGCTTGCAAGACCAAGGACAGGGTATGCAAGGTCATCGTAGACAGTGGTAGCACGGATAATCTTGTATCTACAGAGATGGTAGAGAAGCTGGAGTTGGAAACGACTGATCATCCAAGCCCATATAGAGTTTCGTGGCTACAGAAGGGACACCAGGTAACTGTCACTAAAAAATGTTTAGTTGAATTCAAGATAGGAGGATATAATGATAAGATCTTATGTGATGTCATTCCCATGGATGTTTGTCATCTATTGCTAGGTAGACCATGGAAATATGACAGGAATGTGATTCATGATGGGAGAATGAACACATACACCTTAGAGAAGAATGGGAGGACACACATGTTGCTTCCAATTAAGGATAAAGAGGTGAAGCTGGAAGTAAGAAAAACTATACTTCTCATGAGTGGGAAGGAACTTCTTACGGAGGTTAAGAAGAAGGAGGATCCACAGTTCATTGTGGTTAGAAAACCGAGGATTGTTCTAACTAGCACAAGAGTGGATGATTTTCCAGAAGAAGTTCAGGAACTGCTGGAAGAGTTTGCTGACATCATAGTGGACGAATTACCTCATTCATTGCTACTGATCAGAAGTGTGAGTCATCATATTGATCTCATACCAGGAGCCAGTTTTCCAAACAAAGCCGCATACAGATTGGCGCCGCAAGAGAATGAAGAGGTTAAGAGGTAGGTCCAAGAGTTATTGGACAAAGGATTGGTCAAGGAAAGCTTGAGTCCATGTGTTGTTCCAACAGTACTCAGTCTGAAGAAAGACGGAGGCTGGAGGATGTGTACTGACTCAAGGGTGATAAACAAGATAACCATTAGGTATAGATTTCCATTGCCAAGGATGGATGATCTGATGGATTGCTTGAGTGGAGCAAAATATTTTTCAAAGATTGATTTGAAAAGCGGTTATCATCAAATCTGCATGAGAGAAGGTGATGAATGGAAGACAACATTCAAAACCAACGAAGGGTTGTATGAATGGCTTGTTATGCTGTTTGGATTAACAAATGCACCGAGTACCTTTATGAGGTTGATGAATGAAGTCCTGAGGGAGTTCATCGAAAAATTTGTCATTGTGTATCTAGATGACATACTGGTTTACAGTAAAACAGTGGCAAAGCATCTGAAGCATTTGGCTACTGTGATGCAGAAACTTCAGCAGGAGAAGTTGTTGATAAATATGAAGAAGTCCTCATTCATGAAGACAAAGCTCATTTATTTGGGGTTTGTTATTTTGGAAAATGAGTTGAGGATGGATCCAGATAAGGTGGAGGTAATAAAAAATTGACTATCAGTGAAGAATATATTTGAGGTGAGAAGTTTTCACGGATTGGATAGTTTCTACCGAAAATTCATCATGAATTTCGTGGAATTAGTGCTACGATGATGGATACAGTGAAAAAAAGACACAAGTATTTTCACTGGACAGAGGAGGCTGAGAAGAGTTTCAATCTGTTGAAGAGGAAGATCACAGAACAACCAGTTTTGGTGTTGCCGGATTTCCAAAAGACATTCCAGGTGAAATGTGATGCAAGTGGGTTTGCAATTGGAGCAGTCTTAAGTCAAGAAGACATGCCAATAGCATACTTCAGTGAGAAGCCGAATGAGGCGAAAGTGAAGTACTCCACGTATGATAAATATTTTTATGCTATCATCCAGGCACTGAAGAAATGGAGGCACTACTTGATCCCGAAAGAGTTTATCTTGTACAATGATAACCATGCACTGCAGTTTGTGAATCAATAGGAAAAGTTGAATCAGAAACATGTCAAATGGGTTGAGTATATGCAGAATTTCACTTTTGTGATAAACCATATTTCTGGTACTGCTAACAAAGTGGTTGATGCTTTGAGCAAGAAGTGTTTGTTGTTGCAGGAGTTCATAGTCAAAACGTTGGGTTTTGATGATCTCAGGGACATGTACGCAAATGATCAGGATTTTAAGGAGGCGTATGAAGCAGCTGAGAATCCAATTCTCATGGATAGAAGCCAGTGGATAGAGTACATGATCCAGGAAGGATTACTGTTCAGAGGTAATCAGATGTGTATTCTGAAATGCTCCATGAGGGAGAATATACTAAAGGAGAAACACAGTGGAGGATTGGCAGGGCACTTTGGCCACGACAAAACGTTCGCAAAGCTGAATGAGTCATATTCTTGGCCAGGAATGCGAGCATATGTCAAGAGATTCGTGGACAAATGCATAATTTTCCAGCATTTGAAGGGAAGAAGACAAAATGCGGGGATTTATCAACCATTGCCCATACCAGAGAGGCTATGGGATGCAATTAGCATGGATTTTGTATTGGGGTTGCCAAGAACACAAAGAGGTGTTGATTCAATCTTTGTGGTGGTGGATAGATTTTCCAAGATGGAACACTTCATTCCATGTCAGAAGACCAGTGACGTAACTCACATTGTGAATCTATTTTTCAAAGAGGTCATTCAACTTCATGGGTTGCCAAGAAGCATTGTTTCGGATCGAGACACGAAATTCATAGGGCATTTTTGGAGGACCTTATGGAAAAATCTAGGAACTAACTTGTCGTTTAGTTCAGATTATCATCCTCAGATGGATGGACATACAGAAGTGGTGAACAGAATTCTGGGAGACTTGCTGAGGAGCTTGGTGACGGAGCACCACAGCCAGTGGGACAATATATTACCACAGGCAGAATTCGATTATAACAATTCGGTTAACAGGAGCACAGGGCAGAGTCCATTTCAGTTTGTCTATGGCATGCAGCCGAGGGGAATTTATGAACTAAGGGATTCAGAATAGACTGCAACTAGGAGTGCTAGTGCAGAAGAATTCGTAGAGGCGATGAAAGAAATTCACAGCCAGGTGAAGGAACGATTGCAGAATTCAAGTCAGGAGTATAAGTGCAGAGCAGATCATCATAGGAGACGACTTCAGTTTGAAGTTGGTGACTTGATTCTGGCACATTTGAGAAAAGAAAGGTTCCCGAGAGGAACATATAATAAGCTAAAGATGAAGAAAATAGGGCCATGTAGGGTCTTGAAGAAAATTGGGGCGAATGCTTACGAGATTGAATTACCTGATGGGATCATAATTTCTCCGATATTCAATATCTCTGATTTGTACCCATATAGAACTGACGAAACAGGGACTAAAGATGAGCAGCCAGTGATCCAGTGGAGAAAATAGATGTCAGTTGCAGATAAGCCACAGATGGAGTGCATACTGGACAAGAGGGTGAGTAAGAGGACTAGACGAAAGCAATACTTTGAGTATCTGGTCAAATGGAAGAATCATCTAGTTGAAGATGCCAGCAGGGAAATCGAAGCGGAGATACAGAATCATGGACATACCATGCACGAGCTCATGGACAAGAGCCCATGAAAATTTTCAAGTGAGGGAGTATGATGCAGGAGCATCGCCAACATCAAGCAAGACAGCGCGGAAGAAAGAGATAGTTGGACAAGCGCCAACACAAATTTTGAAATTTCTTTGAAGTTGTTGCACGAATCTTAAATGTGTAATTAAGATGAAGCGCACTTGTAAAATGTAACTGGACCTTGAGCCTTTAGCTCTCGTCCTTAGTAGGTAGAAGGAATTTAAAGTAGTTAATGTAGGTAGATAGAATTTAATTCTAGATTAGACAGTTTTAGAGTGCAAGAGGGAAACGGGATATAGACACCCTCATTTTTCATTGTAGGAGAGTCAGATGAATATTGGAGAAAGAGCATGTAGAGAGTTGTGTAAGAACACCCATGTATAGATATTTGGATTAATAGAAGAGGTTGATTCAAATTCATGGTTTTTGTGTTTGTTCTCTATATATTGATGCTGAATTATATGCTCATGAATGTTTGCTTCATGTTATACATTTTCTTTATGTGCTGTGTATATGATTTCATGTTTGAGTTTGAAGTCTGAAGGGAAGAAGGAATGAGTTTCAATTGTTTCTCTATCTGAGCCAGAGTTCCTGCAAGGAGTACAGTTGAAGTGTCCACAAGGAGTGCGTTGAAAAAGGATTCAGATAGTTTCGCTTTTGTTCTCATTCATGCAGAAGTGCAGGCAGGCACAGGAGCCGTGCAAGGAGTGTGCAGGCCAAGCTAAGTTTCAGGATTACGAATCTGAGTGAAGGACTTAAAGATTGCTCCTGCAAGTGTGCACAGGGTCGAAGGAAATTCAACGCTTGGAAGTTCCTGAAGGTTTCCGCAAGGAGTGAAAGTAAGAGGTCTTTCAAAGAAGACGCAGAGTCGTGGAAAATATCAGGAGAAATAGGACCTTTGAGTAATCATCAAGAGAAGCACAGGGAGTTTGTGCCGAAAAGTGTTTAAGAAGGTGTTGCAATCTTGCATGCAGGCGAACAATTTTTCGTGGGGGAACACTTGGTCATTCGCAGGAATCATCAAGGAAGAACGGATGGACGAAATTCTCTGAGGAGATTTCGTGAAATTTCATGAGCCGTTAGATCTCACAGAGGTGTAGGGGAGATACGACGACGTATTCTCCAAAGGTTCAAAGCTCAGGAGGGGCAGGACCATAGATCCGATTCACGAGGACCGTCGGATTTACATGTGGAATCGTGCATTGGGGTTTCGTGGGTTGAAGTCCCGTGAACAGTGCAACAGGAATCGCGAAATCATGAAACGCGATATCCCGACAGCCAAAGGATAGTGGGACCACGGAGAAGTCGGCGAGTGGACAAGTGGCACGCTATTTCGGGGTTTTGCAGCGAGAAGTCTCGAAACATATGCATTAGGATCCGTGATATTTCGAACTCTGAAATGCTGATGGAGTGAAGGACCGTTGAAAATTCATAACTCACATGTGCATCGAGGTTTTGGCGAATCGGGGTTCGGGAGTCGGAGAACCAAGTTGCTCAACATCGCGAGTGTCGAAATCGCGATAAGGAAAATCCTGATAGGAGAGGAAAAAGTCAGCGTTGATTGTTGTCGGGTTTCGGGGATTCAATAACCGAACACTCGACCACTGAATTCGCGAGGTCGCGAAGTCCTATCTCCCGATTTGTAAAGGAGGGGTATCCCACAAGGATTGTTTTTGGTGTAGATTTCCCGATAGGGAGATAGAAGAACGTTGAGAGTTCTTCAGGCCAGTTGGAAGGAAATATCCTGTGTGCACGTCGACCTTCCAACCTGTAGGTTGAGAGGTAGTGGGCGTGTTGCATCACTCAACAAGCTAATGCAAAGTACAAGTAGGACAACTTCTTCAACAAGGAAAGTGGCTCACTGAGGGTCATATTCAACAAAATCTTCCCCATCTTGCATGAGAACTTGAAACATTGGGAACCATTACCTCCTAAGGGGGGAGGAATGATCCAAGTGGATATCAGTGACCACCCTCCTATTCCACTAGCTCAAAGTACATTTTTCCACCTTGGCAGTTTTCCTATGTTTTTTCAAGTCGCAAACTTCCAGGGCCGTTTTGAGGCACTAAACGACATTTTTTGTCATGGTTAGGGTTTTCTCATGCTTTATGTTAAAAAGGACCTTTTGAACCTCATTGTAAACATCTTCTTGCGAATGAGCATAACTATCACATCTCTTCTTAGAAATAAGCCGATGTCATTCTAGCGAGTTCATTTCACTTTGTATTTTACAATTCCTGCATATTTTATTTCATTAATAGAAATCAAGTATTACTATATCTCTATGTCTCTATCATATTTCTATGTTTCATTCATTCCCTCATAAAATTCAGATCACCATTGTTACTAAGGAAATAAAATATTGCAATTCATTTAGTCAACTCCTTAGTATTTTATCTATTACTCCCTTTGACTTCAAAGATTAAAAAAGGTCAGAAAGGACAGGAAGAATTTAAAAACTATTAAAAATTTCATTATATTTCCCAATATTCCTTTGAAATAGTTTCCTAACACTCTTAGGATTTCATAACTACAATTCTCAATGTAGTAATAATAAATCTCAAAGTCCTAGATAGCTCATAAATCTAGAGTTTATATGGATTAGGCTATTAACAAAATACACCCATTATGTCCAAGAATGCTACAGGGGAAATGGATCTAGGCTAGTTACAAAATGCATCCATTATGTCCAACAATGTTATATGGGAAATGGATCTATAGGAAAATAATAACATGCATTGATTTAATTACATGATGTGTATTTTTTCCCTTTATTATTGTTGAAACCAATGAATTATCTAGTATCATCTTTTGATTCTTAATAGAATTTAAAAATGGTTAGAACTTTTATTACAATTCCTAATACTAGTTAGACTTAATAATTAATTTTCCCAATATTCTTAAGATTTCATAGTTATACTTCTTAATGCGATAATAATAAATTTTAGAGACCTAATTCCACTTTCCATTGTTCTAAAATTCTCATACTTGCAATTCCCAATGTATCTAATCAATTGATTTCTAACTCAATATATATAATCATTTCATGTCATTTTGTTGTTGAAATCAATGCAATTATATGATATCATTTTTGAAACTCTTAATAAAATTTAAAAACTATTAGAATTTTACATGTAGAGCTCAATATCATTTATAAATGATATTTACCATTGTACCATTATTAAAAGTAGAAATTATAGATAAGGACTCATTGTGTGATATTTACCATTGTAACATTCAAAGTAGAAATTATAGATAACGACTTATTGTGTGATAATCTGGAGCTCTAATGAACGATACCTTAAGGATAATTCATCATATGCAATTCTTTTTTTTTTTCCAAAAGAAAAAATTCACTTGTATTATATTTAGATTTAACCAATAGGATACAAAATAGTGTCCATACAAAAAGGATATGATTGTGCCTTGCATAATCAATAGATATCATATGCACGTCCATACAATAAGGAGTAGATCTCAAAACAAACTGGCAGATATGGATGAAAAACATATCAGTCTATCATCACAATTCTAAGAAGACAAAAGCATAGATCTATACCTTCAAGCTAGTGAGGTAGCGGGAGAGAAAAAGACTATCAACAGTCCAAAAACTAGAATAGAGATATACTTTGTGAAGGACTCTCTAGACCATCTATCTAGATTTGATATGAAAAAATACCAGTATGTTCCAATAAGGCCTTTTTGGATAGGATATCCACCTCCACATTTATTTCCCTGTATATATGAGAGAAGATGATCTGTGTGAATGTATGAGTGAGATCAATGCTCCTATCTTTTCAACCATCCAGAGCCGCAACTCGAAGCTTTCCTTTTTTGTTTAACCAGTCAATAATGATTTTGGAGTCTCCTTTCACATGAAGATCCAAAATGTTATGACGAGAAGCAAATAATAGGGTGACCCAGACACCAAGAAGTTCAACCTTTGTGTTTGATCCTATGCCACAGTTGAAGGTCCAAGTGATCCAAGAACCATCACAAAGATGTATCTTCTTGCCCGCTCCACAGTGCTTTCCCAGATTTTGTGAAGCCCCATCGAACCAGGCATTGTTTCCACTCAGGTGAGTAAGAGGTTGTATTAAATGAGGAGTAGTAAACTTATTTGACTTTTCATATTTCATCTCCCCTAAGATTTGAAAACATACAAAGTTTGTGGAGGCAGTTAAGTTCTCAAATATCGCCTTATTGCGGGTGAGCCAAACATACCAGCAGACAATAACTGGTAGATGAGGTATGGTGGAAACCTGTAGAGACCAATTCTCCAGGTAGTTATGCAAATATGTGCCCATCCACATCAATTTTGGATTTACCACTGATAGGATATTTTTCTAAATCGATTTTGTAAAAGGACAGTCCAGAAAGATGTGGGATATTGTTTCAGAGTTGTTGCAGTAGAGGAAGCACATATTAGGACCCAACCAACCCCATCAAAGTAGATTATCCCAAGTTAGAATATTTTCATTTGCAGCAAGCCATATAAAGAGCTTTAATTTTAAAGAAAGATCCCAATGCCAAAGGTTTTTTCTCCAACCTATGCAACTTTGTAACCAAATAGTAGATGAGATGGAATTATAAACATTCTTTACAGTCAATAGACCAGAGTTGTCCCCACCATTCCAAAGAAAAGTATCTTCTGCTACATGAAGACAAATCCCCGCACCACTTAGCACCGAGCAATAGGAAGTCCATTCATGTGCTAGTTCACTCGATAGTCCCAACTCATTACAAGATTTCCAATTTGTGCAATAAAACCTATCATCGGGGATAATTTGTTCTTGAAAAAGGAAGTAAATATTTGAAAAATTGAGATGTTACAATAAACCCGGTGAGAGGTAGGCCTTTGAACCAAGACCCAATATTGCATCCCTACCAATGTGAAATGCAAGTCTTGAACCAGGTTTCCAACATAACCATTGATGAATAAATTTAAGATTTTTAAAAATTGATCTCCAGATCGGTGAGGCATTGTTTGTACAAATAACAGGAAGTCTGAGCCATCGAGCAAGATAAAGTGGAAAAATATATTTCCCAAAAATAATATAGTGCCAAATACCATCCTGTGTTAAAACACGCCATAGAGTTTTTGTCGTCGATGCTTGCTTGAAAAGAGTAAGATTGTGAAGACCCCAACCGCCTGCTGCCTTTGGATTAACGATAAAATCCCATCTACAGGGATGAAGAGAATTTTGTTTTGTGTTACCAGACCATAGAAAAGAAAAAATAAATTGTCTGACCTTGTTCAAAATGGAGGGATGAATATTGGCAAGAGCCATCCAGTAGACAACCTGTCCTTCCAGCACTAATTTTAAGAGAATGTATCTCCCACCCAGAGACACCAATGTGCAATATGATTCTCAAATTTTATCAGCAACCAATTCCAATCAGTTTTTTTGTAGCAGTCCGGCCTGAGGAAATAGCCAAGGTATATAAATCCTTGTGTGAGCTCTTGGTAACCAAAAGGAAAGATGTATTTAAACATTTCTAAGTCTGCCACCAATAGACCAAAGTAATGGAAGGTGGATTTTGTTTCATTTATCTGAAGATCAGAAGCATAGCAGAATAGATTTAGGATCGATTTGATTTCCTACCATTCTTTTAAGTCCGATTTGGTGGCAATAATGATATCATCCACAAAGAAAAGGTGTAGCACTTAAACATTCTCGATGCCTTAATTATAGTGATAAGCCCCTCTGGTTGTCGCATCTTGAGTAGAATACTCATACATTCCAAAGACAAAAAAAGAAGAAGCATGGAGAGAGGGAATCCCTGTCACAAACCTCTTTCATTTGTGAAGAAGGATGTAGCTTCTCCATTGACTAGCACGGAAATAGTCGCACTAGTCACACACCCCATGATCCAATTTGTGAAAAAATAATTGATACCAGATTGCAATAGAATCAATCTAAGATAGTCCCAACTGACACAGTCGAAAGCCTTTTTTAAATCCAGTTTTAAGATCAGTTCTTGTAGTTTCTTGTGCTCAATGTTGTGTAAAACCTCTTGGGCCGATCCAATTGCATCAAGTATTTGCCTTCCTCTGATGAAACCCATCTGTTCCTATGATACAAAATGTGACATAAAAGGTTTGATCTTATCGGCAAGGAGTTTTGTAATAAGATTATAACAAAGATTGCAGAGTGCGATAGGACGAAAATCGTTGAAGGTGCTGAGATGATTTGATTTTGGAATCAATGTAAGAAAAGTAGAGTTTAGAGCACGAGAAATTGTACCTCTGGTTCTGGAGTTTCCCATGAGTTCCCAAATATCATCACTAATCAAGTCAAAAAGGTGAAGGTAGAATTCAATTATCCAGCCATCTGAGCCTGGACTTTTGTCTTTTTTGAAGGTGTTGAACACCTTCCAGATCTACTCTTTTGTGAAAGGAGTGTAGAGTAGTTTTGCCTCACTATTGTTGATGATTCTTAGATAAAGACCAGTGATTTTTGCTTGATCAATAAAAATTGTAAGTCCTTTTTATCAATAGGCATTTTTAAAATGGTAGTGTGCCGCATCAAGGAGTTTTTCTTGACTAGTGATAGAGACAACATCATCTGATTGAAGGTCCCAGATATGCTTGGAGTTCCTTTAGTGACTCACATAATTTTGAAAATACTTTGTATTCTTGTCACCACAATTGATCCACGTGGCCCGACATTTTTTTTGCCAGTGAGCTTCCTCAATTAAAAGAAGATTTACCTGTTCTGTCTCAAGAAGTTTTAAGTTTTGTTGAATATTTATGATCTCACTACCCTGAATCTCAAAGATGTCAATGATTAGATCGTGTATGTTTTGTTCAATATGTGATAATATATCAGATGCCTTTGATAACTGCTATCGGGCCCACAATTTTACTTTTGTTTTTAGAAATTTTAATTTCCCGGCGAGTCTCTTTTGAACATTCATTTCATCTTTAATATTTTATCAGTCCATACATCCATGACCAGTCTCTCAAAGTCTAGATTTCCCAACCAGATAGGATTAAACTTGAAAGGGTAGGGAGAGTGATGAGAATAAGAATCAAGTTGTAGAATAATAGGAGCATGATCTGAGATGAATGGATATGCGACCCAAGTTCTATATCTATCAGCATGTTGTAGAAGTGATTTTGATAGGAAGAAACAGTCAAGTCTCTTAGAGATACTTGTTGTACCAGATCGTCCATTTCTCCAAGTAGGGACCACCTCATCCAGAAGGAGATCGATCATATTGTTTTGTTGGAAAATGACACTGTATTGTAAGGTCGTTGCATCAATGGAGGTGCTTGATCCCCAAGTCTCAATAGATGATAAAGTAAAGTTGAAATCCCCCGCCAGGATAATATTTGGTAAAGCAAGAATACCAGAGGCTGAAAACTTTAACCAGAAATCCAATTTGTTAGAGCAAGGTCCATATACGTTGAGAATGTTTACCTGTCGTTTTTTGGTGCAACAGGTTCCCATGAGTGAAGAGGGATCATATGCAATTCTTGATCTAGGATTGATCTTGAATCTAATAATGGATATTTTTCTACATCAGGAGATCATAACATTTCAGAGATACAAACAAAGTTCAGAGAATTTTTTGTGATTGATTATCCATATATTTAAGAGAGAAATGACTTACATATATTTAAGAGAGCAACGACTTAGTTTATTTTAAGCAAATTTCCTTAGATTATTATTATTTCAACTAATAACAATTGCCTCATTTCCACTATGGATATTCAACAAAACAATATATGAAATGATTATAGATTCATCATGGACCATAGACATCCTTATCTTGATTTTATATTCAAAATCCAACTAGTATGAAACAAAGTTAACAATAACCAGATGCATATTTTGAGTTAGTATAACATTATCATAGAGGCCAAAAAATTAATCCATAAAATCTCATTATTGGGATTCAAATATCTCTATATGATGTATAAAAGTCGGTACAAGCCAACTACTGAAACATATACTGTAGTCGTTAGCTAGCTACTTAAGCCAAAGACTAATTAAGCCATCACTTGTAAATATTGTTTTTTGAAACTCTGGGTTTTACTCCCAATCACATATATTCATTACTATGAATATATCCCTAGGATATAACATAAAAAAAAAAAAAATAGTTGTTGATGAATATTATTTCAGTTTGAGGTAAAGGCTTAGTGAAAGTTTATGAAGACGGAAAGAAATTTTATTGCAAGCGGTCACAAAAATTATTGGGACAACAAAGGAACAATTGAATGCACATACTTGTGTTAAGCATACTCATTTCTACCAATTAACTGGAAGATAATTAACTGGAAGATGGAACAATTCACTGATAGCAGTATATTATTTCAATGTATATATATAAGGCGTAGGATAAAAACCAAATGAAGTGAACCTTTGTCGGCCACCATTTTACATGTACAAATATCATCTACGAAACTATGGTTGATGAGTCCATCCCCTCTCCCGATTGTACCAATCCCATGTACGAAACTTCGACCCCCTGCCCATGCCCGTTCCCTTTCTTGGTGGACCCCTTATGGTGGTCAATTTTTTGCGCACCCGGCTGACACCACCACCTCTTTCTGTCAACCTACATTCAATTCTCCTTTCACACACGACATATACCAACCCTCTTAAATTGATTTGATTTCAGCTATGATTTTGATTTATTTAGAAGCTTTCCCTCCCCCACCCAAATACAATCTAGCCGATGAATGTTTCCTCCATTCATCTCTATTCACAGAGATGACACTTGAATACCTCCCTGGAGATTCGTCAAAATATGACATTTCCACCCGCATCAAAACTCGACCCTAGTTAACAAGTAAGAACCTTTATATTTTACTGTGTTTTTTTATGCATTCCTAGATCTCTGAAAAAATTTATCTGTGTTTTTTTATGCTTTAGATATACCCTTCATTAATTTAGAAATAAATTGAACTGAGCTATGCTTCAATCTCTTAAAAAAATTATTTCCCATACTTATTTTCTAGTTTTCTAAGTGTTTTATTAGTGGTTAATTTGTGGGGATGAAGCTCGTGTTTCTTTCCTATTACCCACGTCCTTAGCCTATGCCTAAAATTCAATTCAAATTTGATTTTATCAAGTCATTTTCACATAGACAAGATTCCATTAATAACTGCATAGATTGAATTTTAAACATTATGAGCTTGTTTTGGCTCACTTTGGATTTTCATGTGCATCATTTTTGGGAATGGGGAGTATAGTCAAGGTATGATTTTTCTTTTTAGTGTGATGCTTTGTACATAATTTGGAAATCTTCCCTTTTTTCCTAAGTACGGTGATATCTTCTCTGAATAGTTCTCACTGAAGTGTTTATAATCATGGAAACCAACAACCATTTCATTTTAAAGGAGGCTTCTCCATACTTATGTTCCATTTTAAAGGATCTTTCTACATTTAAAAAGAGGTTTCTCCATTTTATTTTTTTTCATACTTATTTTCTTGTTTTCTAAGTGATTTATTAGTGGTCAATTTGTGGGGATAAAGCCCATGTTTATTTCATCTTACCCATGTCCTTTATACCTAGTGGGTATTAATTTCAAAACCTAGAGGACTATTTCTCGTTTCAGATTCCTTCTTTCCTTTTTCAAAATCTAATCCAGATAACAATCTTGCTTCTGGATGATCTAGCTTCAATTTTTCTCTTCAAAGTTATTTACCCTGTTCATTCTTGTTTCTTATATCATCAAATTTGGCAAATAAACTCTGTGTTTTAACTTCTGTTGTCCCATCCCCTAGTGGCTTCATAAATATTGATGGAAGAGTATATATTGAATAAACAACTTCTTTCTGAATCTTTTCCACGGTTCTTGTTTCAAGTTGAGCTTATTTTTCTAGGTCATCCTCTACATTGATTACTTCAACTTTGGATTTTTTGTCATATTTCCCTTCCTCTGTTTCTAGATCATGCAATTCTAGATTGAAGCTCCTCTTCAATTTGTTTTCTTGTGGTAGAGGTGTGGCAATATATAATTTGCATTGATGGCATTGGAACCTATTTTTGTATCTATCCTTGAAGAATATTCTGTGACCTCCTCCCAAGTATTCATATTTCTGATCTTCTCTAAATCAAGTTTACCTTGATGATGATATGGTGCAATATCCAACTCCACCCTTCTATTGTTAATGACCCGTAAAGGATCATATTGCCAAATTTCTCCTTGTTCAAATCTGAGTCCTTGCAACATTATTTCCACCACTTGTAAATATGACATGCTATACACAATGAAAGGCCCAACCTCCTTTTTGAGTTTAAAATTTGTCTTCTTTTTCCTTGGAATAAAATGAACCTCATCCACATTAATTCTTTGCCTTATAAATTCTAAAGAAAATATCCTCATAATTAGGAAACTTGGAAGTTTGAAAGGTTTAACTTCTGAACCATATAATATTATTTTTGTATAATCTTTAAACATAAACCAATCTCCTAATTTAGTCACA
>JZKD02S0135640.1:0-14241 GCA_000966675.3 Picea glauca
ATTAATTAAAGCTAGGATTGTTTTTATTATTATGTGTTATGTTACATTAACATCTTCTCCATGTTGGACTGTAGAAGGTTTTTAGGGACAATAACATATAATATTATATGCCTCAACATCTCCCCAATATTAAACTGTAAAACACCTCTAGAAACAATTATTAGAATTAAAAAAAAAAATCAACATAAAAATATTGTATATTAACTTTTATTTTATATTTTATAAGATATTTTAGTACTAGAATAATATGGTATAAATAAAAATATAATAATAAGAAGATAAATATAATTCATAAAATATGCCATTCTTCTAATAGAGTATAAGAAAATGTTCTCCATTAATCTATAAATTTATATGACAAAAATAGTTTTTATAATAATATAATCATTAATGTAGATAATATCTTGTAAACTATTTTCATTTCAAAATTATAATAAGTAATATCTAAAGGTATATTATAAATTTATTTTTTATAATGACAGAACCATCAATGCTATTCCATTAATTTATAATTTTATATGAGAAAAATAGTTTTTATAATAATATAATCATTAATGTAGATAATATCTTGTAAATCATTTCCATTTCAAAATTATAATAAGTAATATCTAAAGATATATTTATATTATAAATTTATTTTTTATAATGACAGAACCGTCAATGTAGAGAATATCTTGTAAACCATTTTATTTCAAAATTATAATAAATAGTATTTAAGATGAGTTATTGATAAAAATAATATTTTTTTAAATTAAAAATCAAATAAAATATATATTTTTGTTTTCTCTTAGAAAAAATAAAATATAATTGTTTTTAATGATTTTTTTTTAACAATTATTTACTATATTATAAAAAACACTAATTTGATATAGTAATAGTCTTTCACATTATATATTTAACTTATATATTTTTAAAATTAAGTAAAATAAAGTTACAGAAAAAACCTTATTGATATAAGAGTAGTGGTGAATCTATCAATTAACTTTCAATCTTTATTTCATTTACTTTAATCTATCTTAATGGGTTATGAGATTTGACTGGTAAAGTCTACGGAGGTATACATACCCTACCCCCTCTAGATTTGAACTTGTAACCTCTTAAGAGGAAACACATATTCTTAACCATTAAACCCACTCAGATTGTATAAATATCAAAAAATAAATAATCAATTTTAAAATAAATAAAAACAAAATTTATATTTAAATATAAAAAATTACATCATAAAACTATAATATGTCACTGCTTTTTTACATGATATGGGATCTCATACATGATATGGGATCTCATAGACAATTCTCATCACTTCACCTCTTTACCACAATCCCAACAAAATCTAAGTGATCTCATAGACAATTTCATCACTTCACCTCTTTACCATAATCCCAACAAAATCTAAAATATTCCTTAAATTACAAAATAATTAATATCATCCTTTGTTAAGTAATAAAGCAAGAAAATGAAAATCATTTCGAGCTACCCTAGTTAAAGTATAAAAAGTAGTAAGAATTTAGCACAAGTAACCTTATTTCGAATCTCAACACATTTCTTTAACAATGTATAAAAAAGCATAAGTATAATACTTCACCTTTATTATCTAAATTAATAAATAATAAATGACCTTTTTAGCAACAAGTTTTGAGGTGGAAGAGTTTTAGGTACCTTAAAGATGTAATGCATGGAACAAACAATATGAAGTGAGTTGTCTACCTTGTCGGTAAACCGTTGTGCCAAGGAAGTACAGTGAGCTTTATTGCCTTTCTTTACCCGCAATGGCCTTTGTTCCCCTTATCTTTAACATACATTCAAGTCTCCCCTCCTTCAATAATTATTGTGGGAACAAGGAAGGAATATGCTTTTCTATCACTCTTTCCTTCTTCCTTCCTCCCTAAGCTTAGTTTCTAAATTATTAGTTGAAATTGCCTAGGAACATTACCATGTGCCCCACACTCTAAGGGTCAGAACCATATATTTTGGTAACATCATAAATATTATTTTATATAATTACAACCCAGAGTTAATGGGGGGTAATAATTGTTGTCATAAAGATGTCAATATGAGGTTTTGATATTCGCATTCAGTTTTCCTAGGTCACTAACCAATATATAATTTTTTATATATTTTCCTTTCCACCTTTAAGATTCCATTCTAAGATTATATCTTGGAGGATCCTACATAGCACAATGTACCATTTCTCAAGCATATAGGGATATGACTTCTTTTTCATTATGAAGAAATGGTTGGAATATATGGAATATTAAATAGTTATTTTAGTGTGCTTCTATGGGTTGTGGGTAAGTGGTTCATCAATTATTTATTAGGTTTGTGAGTGTAAATTTGGAAATATATGAAATGGTTAATAATTTAAATAAATAATGGAGGAAAAAATGAATAGCAAGGTTGTGTATTCTTTATCTTTATTATTAACCTATATTTATTGTTTTGTTAAGTATTTGTAATGTTTATGGAAGAAGAACAATGTAATATTTAAAAGGTATATATATCTTACGAAATCAATATTATGAATGGATTAATGATAATATTGATCCATATTGGAATGGATAATAATGACTAGTTAACTTAATTATATTGAAATAATCAATAATAATTATACCCCCACCATTGCCACCATTGAAAATATTGGGTTGGGAAGAGTGAAATGTAGAATAAGTGATATGAGTATGAACAAAATAATGTAATATTTAAAAGGTATATATATCTTATGAAATCAATATTATGAATGGATTAATGATAATATTGATCCATATTGGAATGGATCATAATGACTAGTTAACTTAATTATATTGAAATAATCAACAATAACTATACCCCCACCCTTGCCACCATTGAAAATATTGGGTTGGGAAGAGTGAAATGTAGAATAAGTGATATGATTATGAATAAAATAGTAAAGACGAATGCTACTATGGTTATCCATGTGACACTAAAACATATAAGAGAAACTTAAACATGGTTACCATATTCTATAGGAAAACTTGTATAGGAAGTTTCTCCACATATGAAGTGCGAGCCTTTCGAAACATCGAACTCAATCTTGGCACTAGCTAAACCTATGATGCAATGGAGAAGGATATATGTCGTAGTTACTAGGAAATGACTCCTAAATTTGTGTGGACTGGATCATAGGGAATTTCTCACTATTTCCATACTTTCCCTAAAGGAAATGGACTGTAACCTTCACATTGGATTGCTTGATTATGAGATGTGCACCAAACATGCCAAATTTGATAGAAAATTATATCATCATTCTTATGATTGGCATCGATTACACATTCTAAAGAATTCATTTATCCTTTTTTAAAATATTCTAATCATACTAGGAAATCTCTTCCCTCGAATCCCCCAAAAAATATCTATTCAACATTATATTAATAAGATTGTTAGACAAGCATTAGAAATAAAATACCCAAATCATGTTTGTCTAGCAAAAACAAAATTAATTATGAGAAATCCTCCTAGAGTCACTCTTGACTAATACCTAACATAAGTAGGTCAAGGAGCTTGATTTATTGCTCAACATTTTGTCAATAGAGGCAAAACAACTTTGCAAGGTCAAAAACAAATTTATAAAGATTATTTTTATAAATGGTATACTTGCAATTCTATGAATATTATAAACCACAATGTGGGGATCATAGATAATATAGACACATAAAATATTACATACAACACACTGGTGTGGTAGAATAAATGGATACCATTATGAGAGAGTGATCTCATGATTCATGTGAAGGAGTTCTTGTACAATGCTTCCTTCTCCTAATATTGGAAACCTTCTTGGCATATAATCCATCCACTCATTTACTTATTCCACCTTCTTTGTGCTTGCATGCACTTAGTTCTACACAAAACCAACAAGTGTTCATCATCATGTGTCCAACAAATGAACCTAGAAGCAAGAGAAGGATATTGTTAGGAAAGAAGAAGTAGCATGTGGCAGTAGGTGAAGGATGTTGTAGGATGAACAAAAGTTTCAAGGTGGGAAATGTCTCATGCTATACTTCAATTATTGACATTTTAGTATTATTATTTCCCACCGATGCCACAATTTTAACATCTCCATATTCTCCCCAATACGATGATGCTATCAATAACCTAGAGTTTAGCTTAGAACATGTTTGATTCATGAAAAACAAGTTCGAGTATAGAAAATGTATGAATCATATTAATACAGTTGCACAAACTTTGATAGGAATTTGTTGCCACAAGGGTAGACCCAGGGTTGAACTCTTCAACAATGCACCAACAAGCCCTAACTATTGCCCCTTTCGGCACCACCTGTGAAGCAGATGCAGTCTCACCCGAAGTAGCAATATGGGGTTGTAGGACACATGTGTCTACAACCAAAGGAAATGTACGATGGATCCAAGACAACAACACACAACAATCTAGTTACTCATTATCTCCCTTAAACCTACTGGGCAAATTATATCTCAGATATAACACAATGATACAATAAAAGTAGAACAGAAAGCAAAAGAACACAACATCAATCACACTGGACAACAAGATATACATGGTTCACCCTCTCTCTAGGACTATGTCCACAGAACTGCGTTTCTTGATATATTATGTAGAAACCTCTAGTTCAATATGCGCTCTTAGATTGCAGATCTCTCTCTCTTTCTCTATCTCCCCTCCCTGCACAAGATATTTACAATACATAATTCCCTTACACACAACACTTATCTCTCGCACAATACACAATAGTATCAACAACAATGATCATCCACAATAATGACGACAACAACAACCAACCATCCCAGGTCCTCTAAGACTTTATTTATACATTACAATGACCAACGTCTAGGTGTCAAACCCTAGATTCAAAACCCTAGGTGTCTAAACCTAGGCCAGCTTGACCCATACTTCCCAGGCTTCGCTAGCCTGTATTTCCTTCTTTTCTGCGAGGTGCTCCAAAGCACTCATTGACATCTTATTCCGCTTATTGAGTTGTCCACAATCCATCTTCCTTGATGATATGTCATCCTCGATCTCTTTGTTCAACAGTTAGCTTTCCCTTACTTTTCACCTTCTTTTATGCTTCTTTAAACACTTCGACCCAATATCAATCAATGTGTCTTCCGTGCAATTCGTATTTCACCTTTCTTCCTTAATCTTCGCTTTCTTCCATAACCAAGGGCCAACAGGCCCCCAAGACTCACATGTGACTCGTCCTGAGGCACTTCAAGTATGAACCTTCTGTTTCTCTTCGACTTCAGACTGCGTGGAGCAGCCTGTGCTTTTTTCTCTGTCCCTCCCTTCCTTGTGCAAATTGTCTTTTCTATGTCTGGTACCCAGTTTCAACTACACCTGGTACCTACAACCTTCTTCTTATGCTTTTACTAAGAGATGCGAAGAAACTAGTTGTCATAGTACAATTTCAACCGACTCCCATTTACCAAACCTTCCTTCCATTCTCCCTTCAAAGTCTTCAACTGTGCAACTCCTCCTTCTGTAACATAGGCAACCTCATATGGCCCAAGCCAATGTCTCCTGAACTTCCCTGGATGCTTTATGAATGTACTGTCATATACCAATACCAGATCTCCTTGCTTAAAGGCTTTCTTCTTGATATGCCTATCATGGTAGGCCTTCTCTCATTCCTTCTATACATGCTGATGAAATCTTGCGATAAATATGTCTTCTTCTAGTTCCACCAACTGTGCAAGCCTGTTTTGAACAATGCCAGTGTCATCCATATCTGTAAATGCTGCAATTCTTAATCTAGAAACCAAATATTCCATAGGTATGACTGCTTCTAGACCATAAACCAACTTAAAGGGGGTATTCACTTTTATCTTCTTGCAAGTGGTTCTATAGGCCCATAATATTGTTGGTAATATCAAGTCCCAATCATCCCTATTTACACTACAAATCTTCGTCAGCACTGTCTCCAAGATCTTATTGAAATCTTCGACTATACCATTCGCCCATGAGTGGTAAGGTGTTCTCTTTTGATGACGAACCTCAAATTCTCGAGTCAAGGCTTCAATAGTTTTATTAATAAAATGTGTACCTTGATCACTCATAAGGATATCTGGGCATCCAAATTTGGTTATGATATCATCAAATATGAATCATGCAGCTGTAGTTACACTACAGTCCTTGACTGCTCTTGCTTCTTCCCATCTGGTCAAATATTCTATTGCAGTGATGATGTATCTAGCTCTTGTGCGCTTACCGGGTGGGTTGATAGGTCCCATGAAATAAATTGCCCATTTCTCAAAGGCTTGTAAAGTTAGTTGATGTTCTAAAGTCATCTCATCTCTTCTGGAAGGTTTCCCAACTCTTTGGCATACATCACAGGCTCTGTAGTATTCCTTAGCATCTTTGTGTAAAGTGGGCCACTAGAGGCCATCTCTAAGAACCTTCTACGTTGTTGTTTTCCATGCATAGTGTCCTCCTGCGATGCCCTAATTTGACTCTACCAGAATCAGTGGTATTTATGCCTCCATAACACATCTCCTTAAAATCTCATTAGGTCCCATCTTGTATAGCTACCCAGCTATAAGTGAAAAATCTGCTGCGCGAACTACTAGTTGTTTCTTCTGAATGATTTTATATTCACGATGTGCCATTCTTGTTGATAGGAACATGAATATCTCAGTGAAGTGATCATAAACCTTTCTGATGGCCAACAACTATGCATCTAGCAGTGTATGCTCCAGACTAGTAGGTTCATCTCCATGCTCTAACCTAGAAAAGTGGTTAGGCCCCTTATTCATTCTCCCTAGCTTGACCACAATTTAAAAATCATATTCCTGGAATAACAGAAGCCATATGCATATCCCACCCCCCCAACAATGGCTTGTTGACTAATTATTTCAATGCAGAGTGATCGGTGAACATCTTGAAATGTCCTCCCATCAATTAGTGTCAAAATTTCTGCAGTGCATACACCATAACTAGTCCTTCTCTTTTAGTGGTAGTGTAATTTATCTCAGCTATAGAGAGCTCCCTGCTAGAAAAGGCTAATTTGTGGTTAATATCTCCTACTCCTGGCTCTACTAACACTGCTCCTAATGTAATGGATGAGGCATCGACATGAACATGGAATTCCTTACTCCAATCTGGGAAAACTAGAATGGGCACAGTGACCATTTTCTGTTTGAGTGTGTCAAAGCTCTGTTGACATTCCTCTGACCATTGGAACTGACAATATTTCTTCAAACACTTCTCCGTGGGTGTTGTAATTTGTGCATATCCCTTAAATAACTTTATGTAGTATCCAGTATGCCTTAACACAGTTCACAACTATCTAACTGAAGTAGGAGGGGGTAGATCAACAATAATGACAATATTAGATGGATCTACTAGCAACCCCTGTTTACACACAATATGGCCTAACAAAACTCCAAAGGGTGAAAAGAAGATGCAATTCTTCAGGTTTAGGGAAATTTGACATGGCCTGCACTTATCCAACATTAGTCTTAAACATTCAACATGATTTTGCAATAAGCTAAAAACAGTCCAATCATCAAAATATGCTTCCGGAAATTTATGTAAGAATTCCTTGAATGCCTCGACCACCACCCTAGAAAATATGGTTGGTGCATTCTTCAGTCCGAAAGGCATCACTGTGTACTAGTAGGATCCCCATTCTATTGCAAATTTGGTCTTATGGTGATCTTCCTTAGCAATCTTGATCTGGTGATAACCTACAAATCCATCTATAAAGGAGTATACCTCCTATCCTCCTACATTATCTAACACTTCGTCGGTAAACGGTGTAGGGAATGGGTCATGTAAGAAGACATCATTCAATATCCTGAGATCTACACAGATCCTGATCTCTATTGTCTTCTTTTCTTGGACCACCATAGGGCTAATCCATTTTGATTCTTCAACAAGTTCTATGATTCCTACTTCCAACATTCTGTCTAAGTCAATATTGACTTTCTCTTTATATTTAGGATTCAATCTGTAAGGTCTCTGCTTGACTAGACTTGCATTTGGTTTCAAGGGGATTTTCATTCTCCTATGGGCCCTTTAATTCCCTTCATGTCAGTGAACTTGGCTGGAAACAAGTCCTGATACTAATGCAATAGTTTTGTGATCTTGTCAATAGTGGCATCATCCCAATAATCTCCAATGTTTGCGAGCTTAGGTGCTTGCTCTGTTCCAATATTAACTATCTTGATTTTGATTCGCTGTCCAATAAAAGGTAGTTTGACTCGTAGTATTTCTACATCTATCCATCCTTCTGTCTCTACGATGTTCACATTCCTAGGATCATCATCTTCATCAACATTGATATTGTAACAACCTTGTAATTTCTGAAGCGGTGCAATCCATTCATATTCTTCTTGCTCCAAAGGGAGGTTAGGTACCTCCTCAAATATTTTCTATCTTACAACCTATAAATATTGATCTACTGTGGGATACTGAGACTCAAATAAAAATGTAGCTACGAATTTTTGAGTCATACCATGCCAGTCTGCAGTAGTGAGGTGTAATTATTCTAGTAGATACAAATCGATAGGTGTTGTATCCAAAGTGTTAATGAACTTGTGCACCCACTGCTCTTGAGGAATGATGCTCTAGGCCTCCTCACAACTTCGCACATGGCTCTTCGAACAACTTTGAACTATGTATCTAACTTCGCACCCTTCGGTTTTCTCTGAAAAGTGCACTGTCATCAAAGTGCGACATTTCACCCACTCTGCGATGTTATTCTTATGTGTTCCCCACCATCTCGCTGGTGTTTCTTTTAAATACTCATCTAGTGCCAACAGTCGTTGTTGTACTGTTACAATTTCTTCAAATTCTAATAAGAATGTTTCTAAATGATTTTAAACCATCAAATGTGGACAGATTGCTTACATCTGTGCTAATCCAGGGAACTTCCCTGGTCAATCTAGCACACCTCCGCATAGAAACTCCATACATATTTTTCTGCCAGTTCTCTAGTGCTTCTTTTGAATCTGATGAGCATACACTATCACTTCACCAGCTTAAGTTCCCATATACTGTAGGATTAATGTAATCATGTTGTCTTGTTGTCAATTTGTAGATATTTTCTAGCTCATATGCGCGATATTTTTCTCTTATGGGCTCTGCATATCTACAACCTTCATCAAGATCCAGAGGTGCAATAAACCTAAGGATATCATCTTCAAATGTCATTCTTCTTTTCTTTAAGTCAACAACAGTAGAATTATTGAAATCCCAATAAATTCCTAACAACATAGGATGAGGACAACTATCATCAACTATCTCAATCACCTTGAAATCTGCAAATGTCCTTACCCTGTCGATG
Organism: Picea glauca; assembly: GCA_000966675.3. NCBI lineage: Eukaryota > Viridiplantae > Streptophyta > Pinopsida > Pinales > Pinaceae > Picea > Picea glauca. The sequence continues at coordinate 9,281 of JZKD02S0135640.1, forward strand.
TCCATAGGGACATGCTCCAATCTTCCAAAGGGGCTTACTTCCTGCTGATTATCCATCCTGATTCTAATAGGGGAATATATCAACTTAGGTTTTCCCATCAGTGCCCAGGTATACTTCATCATAACATTAACTTCTGACCCTAAGTTGAGGACCACATAATCTATGTCATAATCTCCAATCTGTGCATTCAGGTGTAGTTCCTTATTTTTCCTTCTCTTTCTAGATACTTGATGTGCTTCTCTTTTCAACAAAGGAGATATCCTACCGATCTCATATTGTCTGATCAAATTTTTTAGTTCTTGTACAACTCTTTCATCCTTAATTAGATTAAATCAAGTACATAAGAATTCCATAAGCTTTCTTACCTCTTTTCCTTCTCCAAGTGATACAAAATGATCAAATGCCAAAGGAATTCCAAATTCTCTCACTTTTGGTTGTGTCTTTGATGAAGAATCCTGATCACTTCTAAATTATTTTCTTGCCTCCTTAAATGTATATTTTTCTTCCCTCGGATCGAACAACTGTGTCTTCTTTGCAACTCTTCTGACCCTTGATTCCTCTGTAGTCTTTTCTGGAGTCACCCTATCTTCTCTTGTAGTAGTGACTCCTCTCATGATAAAAACAACTCTGGGATCCTCTCCATGAGGTTCTGCTGAGATTAGTTGTACTTGTTGGTTTCCTCCTCGTCTCTCCTGAAGTTTGGCTAACAACACATGACAATCTTCAATAACATGTTCAAATGAGTTGCAATAGCTACAAATGGTACAAGGGTTTTGACAGTTCCTTGCCAAGTGACCTGGCTATGAGCAGTTATAAGAAATGATCTGACCTCGACCTTGACCCATGCCTCCTCCTCGTCCTCTTCCTTTGAATCCTCCATGAGGGTTGAAGTTTCCTCTTCATGGAGAGTTAAACTGCACAATATTTCCCTCTTACTGCACTTCTCCTTGAATTCGATATGCATCTCTTGATATTTCGAGCAAAAGGTCATAATCGCTACAATCTTTCTCATCGTGCCCCATAGATTTACATAATGTACAGTAGAGATTTGTAGGTGTCTGGACATATTTTTGCATGTAGTAGCATTCACCAAGGCGATGTCTATTTCTACATACTGTGCACCAAGGTAGAGTAACCTTCTTCAAAGGGATCAGACCCCAGAGGCCAAGTACTCATGAAATAGGGGACAATGCTCCTTATCGTGGCCTTCTGATTTGCATCTGATACAAAAAATCTCATCTCTTTTATATTTTCCCTTGTCTTTCTTCATATCTTCGACCTGCAGAGATAAACTACTTAGATGACTCAAAATTTGTCTCATACCTGAGATGGATTCTCCCATACGGGTTGATTCTAGTTTCATGGTGATCTCTAATGCCTCAACCTACGAAGAGATATTCTATTGCATCAGAGGGAATTTGATGTGTGGCAATAGAGTGGCAATGAACCATTATTTATTTTGTTCATGTGGAATTTGAAAACTCAAGTGGCCCGTCAAGGTCTTAAAACTCTTATCAAACTCCCACACAGGTCCAGCTACTCTCTGCTTGATTTCTTTCAGCTTTGTAATGCACCGAGACTCTGACTTGGGTTTCTTGAATTCGTCAATCAACGCAGTGTTAATGACATTTAGTGGTTTCAGTTGTGCAACTCCTTGGACAAATTTCATGTACCATCTCAATGCACAGTCTCTTAGGGTAGTACTAAACTGAGCTCTCTTAACAATTTCATTAGTGACATTCTTAATACTCCACACAGCTTCGCGTAAGAACCAATGTCGATCTGGATCTTCAGATCCATCTCCCCTAAAGGTGGGTAACCTCATCTCATCTTCCATAGATCTTCCTAGATTCCTTGACTGAGTATGCATTGAACCACTTGTACCGGTGCTCTGAGTTCTCTGATAACTTAGGTTACTCTGGTTACTTAATGATGCTAAAATAACATGAGGAGTGATAGTACTTACTTTCGACAGTAGGTGCAGTTCCTAAATTTTATGATTCTTCTCGGTGAGGTTCTGCGGTCTGTTCTTCCTCTTCCCTAGCAGACTCTAAATGTTCCTTGTTCAACAACTCTTCTTCTTCTCCACTGTATAACCCTTCGTCCTGTGCTAGTGGCTCCTAAACCTGCTCAAACAGGTTCACCAGAGGAACTTCTCTAAATGATCTCCCATTGCGTGTGTGTCCAACCTCTGTGTCGCTGTCACTGTCTAAGTTCTTGAACATTAGCCTGTCGATTTGGCCAACTACTGTATGTTCAAGATGTTCTTCTCATGCAATAGCATCTTGATCTTCAACTTCAAAAAGTGTAAAATTTTTCCTTTAGGTCCCTTAAAGAAATATCTCTCTGCTTGGCTATACGACTCTATTCTGTCAATAGAAAACTTGGTAATGTACCCTCCAATGGTGCTATCAAACCAATGATCTACCTCTTTTCACACGATGTTATCAACTCTCTTGACCTTCTTGATCAACACTGACGTCCAAACCACAAGTGATCTAGATCTGATTTCAAACTAGGTATCTGCTAATCTACCTAACCACTCGTATAACTCCTTATGAATTCCTACAAAGAAAATATCGTGTATAACAGTAAAGATATACCTTCTCAACCAATCCTCTGTGATAAGATTAGGGTTCTTATTCTGAACTTCGGTGAAGTCCTTTTCTTGTTCTTCTATCCACTTCTGAATCTCCGTCTTCAATGGAAACCACCTTGACATTCGCTCAAGAAGATCCTGGTCCCAGAAACAGAACCATTTGTTGGCACAGGGGAAAACCTAGGGTTCAACTCTTCAACAACCCACCAACAAGCCATAACTACTAGCCCTTTTGAAAACACCTGCGAAGTAGATGCAGTCTCACCCAAAGTAGCAATAGGGGGTTGCAAGATACAGGTGTCTAGAACCAGAGGAAATGTACAGTGGATCCAAGGCAACAACACACAACAATCTAGTTACTCTTTATCTCCCTTAAACCTACCATGCAAATTATATCTTAGATCTAACACAATGATACAATAATAGTAGAATAGAAAGCAAAAGAACACAACATCAATCACACCGGACAACAAGATATATGTGGTTCACCCTCTCCCTAGGGCTACGTCCACAGAACTGCGTTTCTTGATATATTATGTGGAAACATAGAGTTCTATCTACTCTCTTAGCTTGTAGATCTCTCTCTCTTTCTCTATCTCCCCTCCCCGCGCACCTAGATGCATGGTTGATATTCACACCCAACTGAAGATCTTTACAATACAGAATGCTCTTACACACAACACTTCTCTCTCGCACAATACACAATAGTATCAACAACAATGATCATCCACAATAAAGATGACAACAAAAACCAACCATCCCAGGTCCTCTAGGAATTTATTTATACATTACAATGACCAATGTCTAGGTGTCAAACCCTAGATCCAAAACCCTAGGTGTCTACCCCTAGGTCAGCATGACCCGTACTTCCCAGGCTTTGCTTGCCCATCTTTCCTTCTTTTACACGAGGTGCTCCAAAGAACTCGTTGACATCTTATTCCTCTTGTTGAGTTGTCCACATTCCATCTTCCTTGATGATCTACGATCCTCGATCTCCTCATTCAACAGTTAGATTTCCCTTACTTCGCTCCTTCTTTTCCGCTTCTTTAACCACTTCAACCCAATATTAGTCAATGTGCCTTCCACACAGTTCATATTTCTTCTTTCTTCCTTAATATTTACTTTCTTCCATAACCAAGGGCCAACATAAATGATTACACTATTCCTTATTAGGAAGTGAACAATAAGATGCATATAAAGCATATTAAATTATAACAATGTTTTTATGATCATGTAAATGTCCTCTCCTATTGTGTTCTATTTTAAATTGGTTTGAGATCTAGTTTGTGGAAACATATAATTCCCAACATATTTTGATCCTTATGTTAATGGGGGTGGGGGAGGTCCAAAAAGATAGTGTATACTTGATGTGTTGTTTCATGCGTGACATGCTTAGGTGTGTATGCTAGCTCTAGAACATGGAACACACATGCTTTAGTGTTTGGTGTACATGTTTCTATCTACACCAAGATTTGTGTATATTTTGGGGGATACCTTTTGGACCCATATGTATGCTACTCCTTCACCATATAATAGAAATTAGGACTAATGGTTTCCTAGGTGGAGAAGGTCGTTATGAAGGGTGGGAAATTTTTGGTCCACTTGACAATGTGTGTCGAATACTCAAGATTGTGATTAGACCTACAAAGATGGATTAAATAAGTTGGATCCCATGGACTATTTTCACAACTTAATATGCCATAATATTTTGGAAAGAAGTATGAATTAGTGGCTCAGTACAAAGAAGAATATTTAGTGGTTTTCTCTTCCTTTAACTAAGTTTTTCAATCATTAAAATGAGGAAAGTAAAAAATAATGTTTTCTTTTACAAGGTTGTCTCATTCGATGACAAGGTTTTGAAGACTATTGCATCAAAAATAACTAGTTTAATTAGATATGAGATAATAAAGGACATTTTTTTGAATGGTTTATATACGATTTTCTTGATGAGTTATGGGTGTTTGCAAGTTAACTTGGAACTACTACATTTTCTAAAATGGAAAGTATATTTTTTTAAGGGTTTGTGCTACCTTCTACCAGAGTTTTTAAGTGCTTGGGCTATTAGGATATGGAAACCAGACCAAGACCCATCATCATTCAAAAAGTAAACATATCCTTAAAGGGCCAAAAAATAGTTCATCTATTTTTAGGACCGTTTAACTGAATAACTAGTAGAGATAATTTTAAGGATGGAAATTTATCTCAAACTGTAGAAACCTTGGCGAATATTACTAGTTCTTAATATGAAAACTATTAAGCCCTAATATTGGCTCATTACCCCTTAATTGGGGCATATTATATTAGTAATGTTATTTTATTTATGTTGGCTTTAGGCCATTAGTTGTAATTATACCTCCTAGTC
>JZKD02S0135640.1:18974-32533 GCA_000966675.3 Picea glauca
ATTATACCTCCTAGTCTCCTATATATACCAAGGAGACATTTTCATTTTGAATCATCTTGGATTTGAACATTTAAGTGGGGTAAAAGGAGGTTGCCCCCTCGAAGAGGCTTATTATATGAAATTATCTCTTTTTCAAGGCGTTGAGTACTTTTTCTGAGGTTTTTCTATGCTATATCGATATTTGGTTCTTAACAAAAACTGTAAAATGTTTGGTGATATTTTTGTAAAAATATTCAAATTTCTAAGGATTTTATATAGTTTCTATAAAATTTGGGTTATTTCTTAGGTGAAAAAAAATTATTCTATAAAATTTGGGTGAATCATTTTTATAAAAAATGGAAATTAGCTAATCTTTTTTTGGGAAAAATCATGGAAAAATAACCCATGGGTCATATACAACCCCTAAAATTTTCTATGATAACTAGCTATGAATTGTAAAACAATAAAAAAAATTAAAGACTAGAGGATTACGGAGAGCACCCATGACTGACTGAGTGGTGGTCATTTTTTCCCTCAGAATTGGCATGCTAGTACAATTGAAGCAAAATTAGCATCTCCGAAAAATCCACATTAGGAGTTGGCAGATCCTCGTCATGCAAAAACAACGCTAGGCGTGAGCATAGAGTAAGAAGAAGGGAGATTTTGTTATCCATTTCCTTGAGATTGAAACAAAGATCCATGAATTCACCTCGAACTTCAAAGAGTAGCTTTAATTGTTCCTCTAAAAGTATAACTTCCTTTAACTAGTCTCTAGAATGGATGTCCTCTAGAGACAAATGCATGGGTAGGGAGGAAGGATTGTTTTCTCCTCGAAATTTCATTTGAAATACCACCAGGAACTTCAATATTGTAAATGGGTATGTCGTGCTCACCCAACCACTCCACCTAGAATCCCAAAACCCATGATTTTTCCAAATCAGGTTGCACAGTAGAGAGAACCATTTGTGGCTCCTTTTCTTCACACTTCTATGCATCTTAAGCTATCCAATAAATATTTTTTTATGCTTTAACCTCATTTGAAGAGGGGTGTCAAGAGTGTTGCATGGGAGACCTCCAAATATAACCCCTCCCTATCTTGAATCGACCTCCTTCCCTGACTCACATCATGGAGAGGGGAATGGAGGCCTCATTATCCCACAAGGAGATTGTTAAGAAAGCGAAAATGAATTGATTTGTGAGGCACTAAAATAATTAAACCTCTCCACATTAAATAACCGCGTCATGCCAAATATTTCACCATTCCTTTGTGGTTCCATTCAATTAACACTGCAATTACTTACTCGTTTGTTGAAGGTATGTTGCAGAGGATCCATAGTCAAGTTCGCATGCTCCAACAAACATTGCCACTAAATGTGATTGTTGTGAGGGTGATGGGAGGGATGGTATATGTGTCCACCTAGAAGGTGGTTCCGATAAGTGGATGGATGCTCAATGTCCACATTAAACCAGATTAACTTTGATATATGATTTGAAATGGATCCGGACCAACGAATGGGTGTAAAAATCAATACTTGTAATTTTAAATGGACAATTATTGAAGGTCAATAATCCTTGTAAAGTAATGTAAATTTGAAATTGTAATAAGACAAAAATGAGAACATGATAGGAAAATGAAGAATTAAATGTAATTTAATAATTGAATAGGAGAGAAGGATGAAGTATGTGAAACGAAGGGTCAGTTTTGTTGGCCTTCCCCCTACCCCCCAGCTCTCCCTTTTACTTCCCTTAGTCTCATTTTGCAAGGGGTGTTTTTTCCAAGAGAGGATGAGGCATTGACGCCATGAATGCAGTGTAACAAAATATTCCCATAATGAAAATACTGAGCCCCATTCAAAGATGGATTTTCCCATTTGGGTTTCCAGTGCAAAAATTTTGAGTCCATTGGTGACTGGTTGTGTTCAACTTCACTATGTTGAGTATTATTTTATTGTTTACTTCATTTATGAGATGAGAAATGCATTCCCATGTATTTATCTTAATTGTCTCCTATAATTGAGTTTTAATGGAAATGAAGAATCTCAACCTCTCTTGAATGTCCATCATACATTTCTTGTTAGATTCGAAGAATGAAGGATATTGAAATTTGTTTGTTGGATGATTTTACATTTCCTTGGAATTTGTAAATATTGATGGGAAAATTTCTACTTGCTGGGAAATTATATTACTCGTCTGAATTGTAATTTCCACCCCACAATTGAATTACTTCTTCCAAGTCGAGTTAACAATGTTCGATTCAAATCAATTTATGTTTCATTTGATTTCCTTTGTCGGTCGACTCACCTCTGTTATTATCGACTTACATTTCCTTCTTTGGTCAACTCACCTCTCTTCTGGTCGACTTACATCTCCTTCATCGGTCAACCCACAACTGGTCGAATTACCTTAGTCTGGTCGACTCAAAGTTGGTCGAATTACTTGTTAGCAAGATGATGTGTTAATAATTTGGTAGATTGAATCAACTTGGGTTGATTCCTATGAGTTTTTTCAACTTCAACTTGCTTGAACGAGCTGCAATTCTCGTGAGGCATTTTCAAACAAGGTAGGGTGAATTTCGAATAGCCTGGGTGTAATTAAAATCTATTGGGAGAAAGTATACTTCCCCGAAATTTTTTAGATGTGTCTGGGTGGATTCCTTCATGCTTGAGCATATTTAGAAGTTGTTGGGAGAATATAAATGTCGTCGAACATGATTATATGTTGCCTGGATGTTTTTGATGTTGTGGGTTTTCCCAATTCACCCTTTAGTTAATTTTTTCACCATTGGTTACCAATTTTTCCCTCTAAAAATTTATCACCACTTCCAGTCATCTCAACTCGTCCGTTGAGTATTTTTTCTCACTATCGGCCTACTCAATTCATCGGGCTTTATTTCCCCATCCTTGCTTGGCCAACTTCACTTTTGGTAGACTAGAGCTCCGCTCTAGTTGATTGGGTTTTTCTCTTGTCCGTTTCATCTTCTTTGGTGAAAAGGTCTTTGTGACTCTTTTATGATAAGAATTACAAGCCATTGGATAAAAACCTATTTATTGTAGAGACTTGAGATTTGTTGTTTCATCAAGAACAAAGAATTTACTACTACATTGATAGCTGGTTTCTTGTGTAGGGTAGAAGCAGGGAAAATCCTTATAACAGACAGATAACAGATATATTTGTGAAACACAAAGGAATGGAGGCCTAGTGGATTTTGAGTGACATATATTTATATATAAGACCATAGCCTTGATCATATTTTAATTTTCTGCATAATATTTTTGTTGGTGAAGCAAGTGGGCTATAAGCCCCTTGATTACAGATTACAAGGTATTGGAGCATTTTTTGTCAATGTTTCATATAATATTTCACAAGAGACCTAGATAAAGAAAATACAAACAAATATTATTAAGAAATTGATGATAGATTCAATATGTAAGAATGAGAAAATATATTCAGACTACTCCAATGAGTTGATCAATGAATGAATGATGCAATGAATGAGCGATACACACTGATATACGGAAGAACATTCCATAATTAATAAAAGAGAACTAATGGTTATATTTTCCTTAGGAATGCATGCATGCATAATGGTGATGGTCAAAAAATAGAAAGTCTAAAATAGACCTAGCTATAGTTAACTAATAATGAACTAGTGAGTTGAAAATAGAAATATTTCCAACACCCCCCTTGAACATCACTATGGAGTAATAAAAAATGAGTCCTGACAAATAGGCCATATTAGGTACTCATGAACAATGCAACTAATGAACACTAAATAAAAATGAGGAAAGAGGGAAAACCACATGGGAACAACCCCCCCCCTCAAAAGACAATGCATCAAAAGAAGAAAAGGAAGCTACTAGGAAACTCTGTTCTTCACTCCAACAAAATCCCACAAAGTATGAAATTTTTTTCGTGAAGATGTAGAAATATTTATAGATCTGATAAATTCCTTTGGAAACGTATCTAGCTTTGTACCTCTTGATCCTATGGACCCATCTTCACCTGAAAATATTCCTTTTTGGTGGAAGTGGAATGAGATCCCAAGTCCGAGTGAGTCATACTCCTTTTTCATTAATGTTGTCCATAATGGATTTCCCACAACCTCATTGTAGGTTTGTGGATCAAAATATTGAACCATATAGAAATTCATGGGAGTCGATGGTTCAGAAGATGCAAGTACATGAGAAGAATTCTCATGCTGAGATCGAGTCCTCCTAGAATCCAATGGATCCCATGCAAGGAGACCTGCTTCCTAAAGCATGGACTGTTCCCTCATGGGAATCTGCTGAAGCTTCAACATTGGCTCCTTATTTGGCTATAGTACCTACTCATTTCCATGTATATAATCTAAGTGTATGGAATCATCTTTGATTTCTTGAATTGAAGGAAGCACAAGAGTCTGTGTATGCTACACTAGTGGTACATGCAAAGTACTCTCCTCATGTGTATGTAGTAAAGAGATGTCATTGTTAGAAAACTTAGTGAACTTATACAACCTTGATTTGTGTTCTACTTCACAAATTGAAATAATGGAACTGTCATCCATGTCAAGTACATAAATAGAATATGATGTAAATTCAACCTTTTTAGCTTTCTGAGTGACATGATAAACTCAGATAATATTTATAGAAATCTTTGGAACATGTAAAACATTCTCAAACATTCCATTAGGGAGTTCCAATCTTCCCTCTCCTTCTACTTCTATTGGAGTATCATCCCCCATGAGAATAGGGGGTCTTGAGCATGAACTCAAAGAAGTAAAGACTTCCTCTTTCGCTGCCATATGATGATTACCTTTCTTAGGAGAATGATATTCTTCCTTCTTCATCTTGGCTCCTTCAGGAATGAAATTTCCAAGGTTTTTCTGTTGAAGTACCTGTTCCATAAGATCTATTTGCTTCTCCATGCATGTTGATTCTTCATGATTCGGTGTATTGCAATAAGTGCATTTATTCCCCTTCTTCTTCTTCTTCTTGGAATCTGAAGAGTCTTTGGAACCTGAAGAATCATTGAATGGTTTGGAATATCCCTCCTTTGGCTCTAGATGTGATTTCCCCTTTCCTTTATGTTTGGATGATCCTTTTCCATCATTGATGGTGAGTTCACATGATTTGTGATCCTTTATTAGGCCCATATGAATGATTTTTCCTACTCATGTGTGAGAGAATCAATGAACTGGTCCATGGTAGGAATCTTCCGCTTTGATCCCAAGAGATATCTGCCAGAATGGAAAGTGGAGACATAGACAACATATGTTGGTCCTAACTTAGCCAAGAATGTTAGAATAAGTTGGTCTACTTGTGTATACTTATCAATACCACAAGATTCCAAGCTCAATATCAAATATTTAAACTTGGTAAAGAAATCTTGTATATTATCAAAACTTTTAGGATCCAAGGTATTCAACTCTACCTCAAGCATATGACCTCTCATCTCATCCTTATTTCCAAAGAGACTTTCCAAGGTGGTCCAGATATCGTTTGGAGTCTTTCATGCGGAAACATGAAACCATAAATCAGCTGCAATTAATTCAATAAGAATTCCAGTGGCCTCATCCTTACGGTTCTCCCATATGGTCTTCTCAATCACTAATGTAGGTTCTATTTATGTTGCCATCGTCAAATTGTACAATCCTTTCCTTTCGAGTTATAATTCGGCCTTCAAATTCCATTCAAAATAATTGTATGGAGTGAGAATTATCACCAAATTTGAATGAAGAATTGGTGTCCTATCCATCCCTCTTACTGGTTTTGAAAAACCCATAAACATTTGCCCGAGAAAACAATGAAAAACCACACTTTTTCAAGAGTGTCTCACCCTGTCAATGGGAATCCCAAGACACTGTTGCACCCTATGTGAAGGATACATTGTGACACTTTCCAAGTGTCACACCCTAGAAGTGGAGAAGTTGTGACACTTTCCATAAAAAACTTTCCAGAAACAAAAAAATCGTAATTTTTCCTTTAATTGTCGCACCTTTCGACAGGAAGAGGATGTGACACTTTCAACTATATCACTTTTCTATAGGGAGAGGCTATGACACTATCAAATACACGGATTACACTCATTGAAACTTTGATTTCCCTCTTCTATGGATTTTCTGGTTTTCTTCAAGCAACTCGGCTCTGATACCATGTCAATGTTTCATAAAAACCTGCACATGGGACCTATTTAAAGAAAATTCAAACAAATATTTTTAAGAAAAGGAAGAGAGATTCAATATGGAAGAATGAGAAAATATATTCACACTAATCCAATGAATTGATCAATGAATGAATGATGCAATGAATGAACGATACACACTCATATAGGGAAAAACATTCCATAATTAAGAAAAGGAGAACTAAATGCGATATTCCTTACAAATGCATGCATGCATAATAGTGATGGTCTAAAAATAGAAAGTCTAAAATAGAACTAGATACAGTTAACTAATAGTGAACTAGTGATTCAAAAATAGAAATATTTCCAACAGTTTCATCCTTGATCATGACACATCTTCTAGGACTTTGAACAGAACATTGCAGACCTTAGCATGGGTAAATCAAGGAGAGATAAGTTGGAATACTTAAGGGCCAATAATTCTCAGCTTTGGGAGGAGAATGAGAACTTGAAAGACTAGGTTCATATGTTCAAGAACAAGTTTGAAGAGTGCCAAGAATCCTTCACTGAAGTCAAAAAATATTGGGATAAACATAGAGCAAAAAATTTATACCTTGGTGAGAAGGTCATCTAGATGGATAATTGGTAAGAGGATAGGTTTATGCAGATGATGATGCAATTGAAACAAGAATTAGAAGAGAAGGAGAAGGCCTTGAAAGGCTTCAAACAACTATCTAGAAACATAGAGGAGAAAGGAAACCTTCCATCACCACTACATATGCTATCACCACACTAGTACATTTTGGTCAAATTTCGACGGTGCGTTCGACGCAATTTCCACTTTATATTGTCGGGAGAACGACAAACAACGGACCCCCTCAAATGTCATTTCACATGATGTCTATTTTTTGATTGCATAGATTTTGTTTGTATTGTGACGTCTTGGATGTGGCAAGAGAGACGTCTTGGACGTGGCAAGACCGACATCCTGGACGTGACAAGAGAGACGTCTTGTACGTGGCAAGACCGACATCCTGGACGTGGCAAGAGAGACGTCTTGGACGTGGCAAGACCAACGACTTGGACGTGGAAAGAGAGATGTCCTGGACGTGGCAAGAGAGACATCTGGGATGTGGCAAGAGAGACGTCTTGGAGGTGGCAAGAGGTATCATCTCCGACGTGGTTTCTATGGGAGTGACACTCTTGGAGGTGGCAAGAGTGATGTCTTGGAGGTGGCAAGAGTGACGTTAAGAGGTATCATCTCCGACGTGGTTGCTATGGGAGAGACACTCTTGGAGGTGGCAAGAGAGACGTCTTGGAGGTGGCAAGAGAGACGTTAAGAGGTATCATATCCGATGTGGTTTCTATGGGAGCGACACTCCAAGACGTCACAATAGCGACAATGTTGTAGGTATTTAAAAAAAAAAAAATATCAATAATGAGAGGAACAGGTACATTAACCTTTGCTAAGATACTGGCCATATCAATATTTAAATATATATCATCGGTATTAGGCAAGGTTGGTTGAGGAGGAGGACTAACTTCCAATGGTAAAGGGGGTCTTGTCAAGATCAACCACAACAACTTTCTACTCAACAAGAACAAAACAAACCAAAATACAGTCCACCTTTTCCAAAAAGATTGGAATAGAGTGAGACAACCCCTTAGCTAGATTTTGACTTCTTAGGAAAACTTCAGAACTTATGTGTCAAAATTCCTCTGATCCAAGCAATCAAAGATGTTCCTATCGACAATAAGGATGTTAGAGATCTATGCCTAAAGAAACAAGGAGGAAGAGGAAAGATCCACAGACCATCCATGTCATAGATCGACTTGATGATCTTATGTTGGGGAAAGTTCTTACTCCCAAATATTCCGATCCAGGCATCTCGGTAGTAGACATCCACATAAGCAATCAACTGATAGCCTGATATAAAACACTTTGATTAACCTAGGAGCATCCATCAATGTCATTACTAAAGAAACCATGGAAAAACTAAAGCTCCAAAACCTACGAAGGTAAACCCCTACTATTCTCCATATGGCTAACTGATATACTGTTAAGCCACAAGGGATGTTGGAGGACACTATGGTCTCAATAGACTCATGGGAGAACCCTCCAGACTTCATGGTGCTACAAACAAAATCTAGACTTGGTGATTGTCCTTTGATCCTTGGTAGATCTTTGTTGGCAATAGTTGATGCTTACAATAGTTGTAGATAAGGAGATATGACTATCACTCATGGTCAACCTCTCAAGAAATTCATTTTGTATACTCCACCTAAACTATTCCTAGAGACTGAGGAAAATAGAGTTTTAACAACCTCATTTGTGCTTTGTCTTTGATAGAAGAAACTTGTCTCCCCATTGGCTCAAATTATAATTTCATAAGCATAGGGTTCATCTTCTACATCATTGTTAGAACATGTTCCTATTGATTTTGGAATTATTTGGGAGCTTTAAAATCATTGAGAAATGATTGGAGACATCATGAACAGTTCAGGTTTAAGTTCAAAGATTGAATTTGTAGTATTGTATGCAGATTGGGGTAAGTTAACACATATCTTGTTGTTTCAATTGAATTAAGGAAATGAATGACAAGTGATTTCAATTGGAACGAATAGAGTTCTACTCCATTGGCACCAATATTGCTTTGTTATTTACAATGTTGACATTTGGCTTTTAATAAAGGATGTGTCTTCAATTGGAGTTTCTCGGTTTTAAACCCTTGTCACTGTAAAAGTTTCCATTGAATCACTTCCATACCCTTCCACATTATCATCTATGTGTTTTTTGTGCATAATGAGTTCTCTTACAACACAAAATCCTTTCAAGTTGCTATACAAGCATTGCATGCTTCTCTACCTATGTGAAGCTTCTTCACTAGATTCATGCTTGATCTTGGTCCTTGATTAAAAAATTTCAATCTAGGTTGGGGGAAATTCAATTTGTTTTATTCAATAGCGATATTGACTTTCTCAAAATCTTGCAAAACATTAACACTCCAAAAGGTAGGTTGTTACACAAATATTTTGTTGTTTTGGTGGATCAATCCAGGGAGTGAGCCAACTCATGAATATTTCAAAATCATTTACCCCTATCACCTATTTTTTGTCTTCATAGAAAGTCCCAGAGCTTTCCAATCTTTGCAATAACATTGAAGTATTTTTGGCCTAAAATTTCTCAAGACTTGTAGGTTTTTAATAATTTAAATTGTCAATGATGTTTGATCTCTATTTCTCTCAGTGGTAGTATTGAAATCTACATTTTTTCAGATTTTTTTCTACCAAGGTTTTAACTAGAACTTTATATATGGAGGGCATTAATCTTATTTATTTTCCACCCCAAGGTTGCCTCTGCAATGTACTTTTTGGCAGGTATTTTTCCAACCCTATAGAGATGCTACTCAAAGTTCAGAGCATAGTGAAAGGGGTAAACGCGTTGTTAAGAGAAGTTGTAGTCGCCCCAACCAAGTTCAAATCTAGTTTGTATCATGTTGTTGCCTCCGTAAGAAGCCACTTCATGTGGATGGGACCAAATGTATTGTCTAAGTGGATTTTATGAATTAGATTCCCCTTTAACATGGTTTTTTAGCCAAAATTTGATTCCACAAGTCCATCGATGACTTTGCCATGTAGACCTTCCAAGCCACAGTGAGAATGAGGGTATATAATATGCATAAAGCTTGATTTGAGCCCCGAGCTTTGATAATGCACAATCAAATGTTATAAAGGAAAATTGGCATGGCTATGTTTTAAGACAATTTTTCATCTAAATTTGTACTATAAAAAGCCCATGATATAATTCAATCTATTAATTCTCCTTGAAAAGAAAAAAAAATAGATAATTCAATCTAATTCTTCTTCTTGAGAAGAAAAAAATTAGACTATACAGAGAATGTCATATTTTTTGAAATGCACGTTAACTTCAATCTTTAACAACTCCTTCAAGAAGGTGATCCTTTTGGTTCCAAGTTAAAAGGTATATTGCTCTACCTTCCTAAACCTCAGCAGCGAGGAAAATGGCTATTAGTTCTGTCAAAATTTGCTTGAGAAATGCAGTCAACCTCCCAACTTGCATAATCAAGAGAACTTCATGAAGTCAAGCATATATGGAAAATTGCTACCAACTCTCTCAACCATAGCTCTCATCAAACATAAGGGTGAAAAATAGCATTCACAAATATGGGTGGTAAATAACTTTTTTTTCTTCTGACAATTCCTTAAAAAAGGTTCATCTTTTGAGTTCCATATTAGGGCATATTGCCATACCTTCCTCAACTTCAGTGGTGATTAAAAAGGCAATTAGTTCTATCAAACTTTTCCTTTGAAATGCACCCAACCTCCCAACTTGTATAATCGATAGAAGTTCACAAAATCTAGCATAGATGGAATAGTTCTACAATCAACCAACTCTTAATCATAGCTCTCATCAAATATAAAGGTCAAAAATAAACTTCACAAGTATGAGTGGCCATTCAAACAAATGTCCATTTGAACATATTCAATATTTTCAATAAAAAATGACAGGTAGATAGTGAACGAGGTTTAATATTCAACATTTTCAATAAAAAAATGACAGGTATATAGTGAATCAGGTTTGATCCATAATATGTAGAAGGCTATTTTGATCATTTTTCTAGAAAAATCAAAGAAAAGAACTGACATGCATTTGGATTTCCTACTAGTCGGAAGGAATGTTAAAATGAAGTTGATTCCCACTCCAATATTATGTATGGAGTTGATTAATAAACGTTTTTCTTTCTATGAATGAATCAATTCTAGAAGGAAATAGCTACCCATAATGTCATGATTCCATCCTCGAACCCTCACACGATCCCATTGAACTTCCCACCATGTGTGAAGTAATAGAACTTACAAACACTATCCATTGAAGAGGAAACAAATGGATTTGATGTTTAGCTTTAAGAAACACTTGGACAAGACTCGAGGAACAAATGGACATGGGTCATAATTTTATTGCTTCTGAAAGGAGTTATCAACATAGTTATGCACAAATCACTTTGAGGTCAAATAGAAGAGGGTAACACCCCATGATCTAAATCACATATTAAGCATGAGAAACAACATTGCACCGATATCTTTAGCTGCTTCTATTACCCATTAAATGGGATTCTTCTGATTACTTTATAAAATGCCTAGTACTTAAAGTCAAATGCACATGATAACCACTGTATACATGCAAATAATGGGATTTGAACATTTGGTACAATAGGTAGGCAATGTTGTTAATATAGAACAGACTAGTGAAAGTAAAAGTTGGAGAAACATGTAGAAATATATTTCAGTTCATTTTCTTATATGAAGTTTGAACTGTCTTCCTGTGAAATGGTTAAAAGTCGGCAAAAAATGAAGCCACAGCAGTAACAACAATACGAGAATATTACCTGTTATAGAATCTTCCCATGGAATACACTGGTCAATTAAAATCTTTCAACAAGAAGAATTGACCCAACAACTCCTTACACTAATGAATAATGATATAAATTCCACTTAACATTTTCTTTCTTATTTTCTATTCAACTATAACTCAAAAACAATGGACTATGTAAAGCACATTCATCAAGGCAATAAACCTTCCAGTTCCTTCCTATCTACATCAAATGCCTACATTATCAAAAAGAGACACCTGGATGATGAGTTTATGATTGAAAAAAAAGAAACTACAAGAGATTTACCCAAAAAGGTCAAGATATTGGATACCTCGGTCACAAACCCCTTTACATATACATGAGAAAAAAGATCTGAAGAATCTGGCACTGAACATTCCTGCTTGATGCAAAACATTATTGAAAAATTATTGAAGTCAAAACATTTTTCTAATGTATGGTCTTTAAAATGAAGAGCTAACCTAGAAACTTTTAACAAAGAATGACAAATGTAAACATAATTTCCATATATTCCAAACATTGTATTTACCTTCGCCAGGGAAATTGCATCGTCTACTTATTTTTTTTCTTCCTTTTCAATATCCTATACAAAATTCAAGTTACAACAAATCATTACAACCTATCTTGAACTGCAAACCTTGTAGACTAGGTGAATATGATCAGAAGCATTTAAGCCAAAATACAAAAAAATCATGCTGGGGAAAAATAATATTTATTGAATCCTTTTGGCACCTTCAATTCAGCTGATGTGGCTATGTTATGAGCTAGCACTAGTTTACATACCCTTTCAATCGGTTCATGTTATTGCAATGCAAACCACCAAAATATACTCATATTCAATTTAGTCTGTCATTATAAAGCCTAGAAGCAAGAGATGTTTTGATGCATTAAGCTGTAAATTTCAAATAGTTTGCAGTACCTGTCTAACACCTGATATTTCATCTCGGGTTTTGTAAGTACTTCCTAGATATGACATTGAGTTCCCATGGTACCTATACGTATCCATTTCAAGTATCTAAAAACATTACAACACAGACAACAAGGAAAAGCATTCAGAATACAATCTTAGCGTTGAAAGAACTTTTCAAAATAACAATTCATGTAGAATGGTTGTAATGCGCAGGAAATCACTGGGAAGAAAAATCCTTTTTGTACATGCTGCTAATTGCATTTGTGAGGCATAACTATAAAAACAAGTTCAAAAAATATCTGAACCACCAACAAGGACTTTAAATCAGAAGTGGACTTTCAGGTTGCATAATATTAATAGTAGGCCTCATGGTTAATGTTTGAAAGCAACCTGTCTAGGAAAAATAGATCAGTGAAAATTTCTACTAGGATTGACCTGATACATCAAGAAATATACAATAGGCTTCAAACTGCAAATCCCAGCACATAGAGCACTTCTACATTGCGAAACTCAAAATTCATGTTTTCCTTATACCATACACCTCTGCACTCTAACCAAAAACCCTTGCATTTTAAAATTTTCTTGTTTTCTTCCATGGCCTTATGTTAAATTTGTTGTTTCAAATTCATTTTTAAGTATTCAGTCAATTATAACAAACATAAAGCAAACTTCCCAAAATATTGAATTTTAGAAAGTTTTAATTGAACAGAAGTGTTAATTTTTTTATAACATGTCCACGTGTTTTTCTCTGCTATTTGGACTCCTCTCAACCATTCCTGTGTCTTTATTTTCTATTTGGCCTCCCCTTAATCAGTCTTATTATTCAACATGCAATAGATGTTTCTGACCAAGAAATTTTTGGGTTTGGCTCCTCAGTAAACAACGAATTCTTTTAGTGCTCAAAGCATAAAACATGATATCTTTTGGTGGATTCCTTGCTTAACTAAATCCAAAAAACAGATGCACTACAACTGGAACATACCTTTTCAGTGAATCCAAGAAAATTTAAAGCTTAAACCCAAATCCAGGTAACTCTATTGAGTTGATACAATCGGAATCCCATGGCCCTACACTTTAACTTTTAGGTTATCAATGAAAGCGTCTGCACTTACCTTCTATATTATCAATCATATTGAAATTCCTGCGAAAGAGGCCAA
>JZKD02S0135640.1:84426-117624 GCA_000966675.3 Picea glauca
TACACATCAACTATGACTCATCAAGATGTACCAACATCATCAACTATACACCTCATGTATGTGCCAACTCATCAACTACTTGTCTCAGCCATGTACCCAACATGTACCTCAACCATATACCAAATACATATACAAATATAACCATCAAACGTTCTGTAGTAATACATCACACTATCCATAACCAAATACAATAAACCCTTACATCAAACCATGTGCCATAACCTCACTTTTATGTAGCTTAAAGGATGTATCATTCATAAGACAATCACATACCAAGACCACTAACAAGTGTCTCTCACAATGCACCATAAGATATGCCAATAAATCAAACTAAGTGCACTAACAATATACTTCAATAGATATACCTCAAAACCATTCTACAACAAGCCCTAAACTTCCAAGAGGTCTTCCAACATATTTCCGGGGCAAACCCACATCTAGATTCATAAGTTCAACACTTCACATATGAAAACCATATCTTTTTTCTTCTTGTAGCATTCTGCTGCCATGAATCTGCTTCCGCGATTTTTCTACCGTGGTTTTTCTGCCACAATTTTTCTGCCGCCATTTTTCTGCTGCACTTTTTCTATCACGGTTTTTTTTCCACGGTTTTTCTGCTGCAGTTTTCCTACCACAATTTTCCTGCTGTACTTTTTCTGCCGCACCTTTTTCTTCCGCAGTTTTCCTGCCAAACTTTTTCAGCCGCACTTTTCTCTATCAATAATACCTGCCCAAATAACCTTTCACAAAATCGATTTTCAATGATATTCATTTAGGTGCTAATGGGAGACCCTTTCTCTCTTGTTTATACTCTCCAAGTAGCTTCCTCTAGATGTATCAATTTTTTTCCACTTAACCACTTTATCAACTTAACTTAACCACTTTCTACAAATAGTAAGTTCTCCACTCCCAATTGCAACTAACTTTATTACTTAATTAATTTCTTTTGCAACCACTTTGACTTATCCATAAATAGTAAACTCACCACTTCTTGTTGCAACCACTTTATTATTTAAATAATTTTTCTTTGCAACCACTTTCACTACTTTATTATTTAAATAATTTATCGTTACTCACAACTTCTTGTTGCAACTAACTTTTCTATAATTAGTCAATTCATAACTTCTTTTCCCTTAACTAACTTCTTGTTACAACAACTTTATTATTTAATTTATTTATTGGTCAACCACTTTGACTATTGAATATTCTCATCACAACTACTTTACCATAATTACCAAACTCACAACTTCTTGTTGTAACTAATTTATTTTTAATTATTTTCTTAATGAAACAACTATACCCATGATTAAATCCTAGTTACCATCAATTTGACTAGTACACCTCTTATAGGATCTTCTAGAATAATTGACTTATTTGACCTTCTAGGGGCTTCTAGATAACTCATGAGGGTTCTCCAACTTCATATGGCCATAAATATCTAACTGTGAGGATTTATGTGACGTTCCACATATCACTGGAAACGACATGATATATACTATCCATCTAGAATAGTCTTACCTTCATATACACTAATTTTCATTACATTATTCCTCAACCAAAATTGGGTTCCTTACCCATACCTATAGAGCTACCAGACATACTCAAGGGTTGACATAAATATCTAAGAGTTGACATCAATCTACAATATCACTCTCCAAAGGTTGTCATCATGGACAACCAACAATCTAAACCAACTGTCTGACAATATAATCTCGGTAGCATCTAGGGGGATTTGAGAAGCATACTAGGGGTATTGGCTCTAAAATCCTAAGGAAAATGGGATATGATGGACAAGGGCTTGATAAGAGGAGACAAGGTATCTTGACCCCCATTGTAGCTACACCCAAGGTCAAGCATGAAGGCCTGGGATTTGATGGTAGAAGTGAAGCTTCCATCTCCATGAAAAAAACCATTTTCATGAAGGAAACCGACATGCTAGAGTTGACATGCTCATCAAGAGAAGGAGAAACAACAATGAGTGAAGGTGTCAACTCGCCATCACCACAACCTTGTGGTAGAATGAAGGAGAGCATCGATAAAGAGAGTTCATAGACTCATCCCACACCTGCACTTAGAGACAACAACAAACCAATTAACGAAATATAGAAGAAGAAGACCAAGAGGTCCACGCCAAAACTAAAATTTCTTATTTGTCACTATTGCAAGAAGAGAGGACATACCATAGACAATTGTTGGTATGTAGAGACATGTTCTTTTTTTGGAAAGAAAGGCCATTGTGAGGTATCCCACTGGGAGAAGAAATCCATGTTCCCCAGACCTGATGGTTCCTAGAAGTTGAATGACAAGAATGATTCTCCTAGTCAAAAACGTACATAGAGGCACATGGAGAGAAGGACTATGTCAAGAAGTCCTTGGAGGAGAAACAATAAATATTTCCACCACTGTAATTTGAATGGTCACTGGGAAGGAAAGTGTTGGTTAGTTCATCTGGAGCTTCACCTTAGAAACTGCACAACCGGGAGAAGGGTGTGGAGAGTGAATATTGAGGAAGATGAAGAGTTTTTGGATTCTCTAGTGAAAGTGACATAACTTTTCTAGGGAGAGATAACAACACATGAGAGGAGAAAAACAAAAGAGAAAGAAAACAAGTTGATGTCGAGAGAAGCCACACTCCAATTCATGTTTCCATTTTTACATCTGAAGAAACCCATCTTGGAGTTGTGTCACAGAACCATGCATGGATGTCAATGACCTTAGAGGAGTTATTGAGAACTCCATGGTGTGCTTTAAATCATGGGCTAACATCTCTTCCATTACATGCTAGTTGAAGAATGACTTGTCAGTGATTGGACCAACTCCTATAATCAACATGTAGGGGTATGCATAATGGTCATTAGAGTGACATGGTTGTAGAGTGTTGTTTTTGTGATGAGAATAAAATGATCCTAGAAAAGGAATGAAACCACACTTCCCTTGAGGCATTTTTCATGATGGAAACTTGTTGGGGTCACACTAGACATAGACCAACATTCAGCTTGGATTCATGATTTTCGAGATGGACTATCTCCAGGATATAGAAGGAGATGGGAATGAGTGTTAGGTCTATATTTTGGATATGAATATTGTGGAGTTGAGAGTCAGTGATACGACTTCTAAAATGAAGGAACCAGTGAGCCAGAACTAGAGCTAGAGCCATAGCTAAGGACCAGAGCCAGTAGCCAGAGCCATGAGTCAGAGCTAGAGTTGTTTCCAGGAACCAGAGTCAGAGCCACTTTCCAAAGGAAAAGAAAAAGGTACACTGATCTAGATTGGTTTCCTCAAGATTTTGTGGACAAAAATCCTCTCAATGGGGAGATGTGATTTGAAATGGATCTAGAACAACGAATGGGTGTAAGAATCGGTACTTGTAATATTAAATTGACTATTATTGAAGGTCAATAAAACTTGTAAAGGAATGTAAATTTTGAAATTCTAATAAGACAAAAATGAGAACATGAGAGAAAAATGAAAAATTAAATGTAATTTAATAATTGAATAGGAGAGAAGCCTGAGGTATCGTAAATGAAGGGTTGGGTATGTTGGGCTTCCCCCTACCCCCCATCTCTCCCTATTTATTCCCTCACTCTCATTTTTCAAGGTGTCTTTTGGTTGAGAGAGGAAGAGGCATTGAAGCCATGAATGCAGTGTAACCAAATATTTCCATAATGAAAAGAATAAGCCCCATTCGAAGATGGTTTTTCCTGTTTGGGTTTCCAGTGAAAATCTTATGGGTTCATCAATGACTTGTTGTGTTTGATTTCATTATGTTGAGTATTAGTTTGTTGTTTACTTCATTTATGATATGAGAAATGCATTCCCATGTATTTATCTTAATTGTCGCCTATAGTTGAGTTTTAATGGAAATGAAGAACCTAGACCTCTCTTGAATGTACATCATACATTTCCTATGAGAGTCGAAGACCAAAGGCTATTAAAATTTGTCTGTCGGATGAGTTTGCATTTCCTCAACATTTGTATATTTTGATGGGTGAATTTATACTTGCTGGACAAATTATATTACTCCTCTAAATTTTTATTTCCACCCCACAGTTGAATTACTTCTTCCAAGTTGAGTTAACATTTTCTGAGTCAAATTAGTTTATTTTTCGGTCAATTTCCTCTGTCATTAAACTAATATCTCCTTTTTTCAATTTACATTTCCTCTGTCACTCGAATCACCTCTCTTCTGGTCAATTTATATCTCCTTCGTCGGTCGACTCATAACAGGTCGACTTACCTTAGTCTAACCGACTCACAATTGGTTGAATTACTTTTTAGTGAGGCGACGTGTTAATAATTTGGTTGATTGAATCAACTTGGGTTGATTCCTATGATCCTGTTCGACTTCAACTTTCTTGGACAAGATGCAATTATTGTGTGGCATTTGTAAAAAAGGAAGGGTGAATTTCGAATAGCTTGGAAATAATTAAAAGTTGTTGGGTGAAATTCTAATTCCCTGGATGTTTTTAGACATGTCTAGGTGGATTCCTTCATTCCTGGGTGTCTTTAGAAGTTTTTGGATGAATTCAGATGTCGCCAGACATGCTTATATGTTTCTTGAACATTTTTTATGTTGTGGGTTTTCCTGATTCCCCCTTTAGTCATTTTTTTTCACCATTGGTTACCAATTTCTCCCTCTTAACATTTATCTCCACTTACAATCGACTCAACTCATCCATCGAGTAGTTTTTCTCACTATTGGTTGACTCAATTCAATGGGATATCTTTCCCCTTCCTTCCTTGGCCAAATTCACTTATGGTCAACTAGAATTATGCTTCGGTCGATTAGGTTTTTCTCTTGTTCATTTCATCTTCTTTGGTGAACATGGTCTTGGTGACTGATTTATGAGAATAATTACAAGCCATTGGACAATATCCTATTTATTGTAGAGACTTGAGATTCACTAGTTCATGGAGAAAAAATAATTTACTACTGCATTGACAATTGGTTTCTTGTGTGAAGACAATATTGAGACAAAGGGGTCACCCGCTGGTTGTAGTGTGTAGGGTACAAGCAGGGAAAAGCCTTATAGCATAAAAATAAGAGAAATCTTTGTGAAACATAGAGGAAAATAAGGCTAGTGGATTCTGAGTGACGTAGCTTTATATATAAGACCGTAGCATAGATCATATTTTAATTTTCCACATAGTATCTGTGTTGGTGAAGTGAGTGGGATATGAGCCCCTCGGTTACAGATCATTATATCGCCCCATCCGAGGAAAAAATGGAAAGCATAATTTGAAAAACTAGAGACTTGGAGTATTTATTTGGCATTAATAAATGTGTTTATTATAAATCCCCTGAAAATTTGACCATAGTGATTGAAGAAAACACATTCTACATGGAAATAGGTATATAAAAATGTATCCAATTTCATAAAATAAAAATGTATCCAATCTTGAAAAATGTTTGGAAACATTATTCTTCTCTAATTTACCTATTTACCATATGGAAACATATTATTTTATTGTAAACATTTTTTTAACCGAAACATGAAATATTATATTATATTAAAATCTTGTAGCTAGGCTAACAACATTATAAAAAAGTATTGTTCCAAAGTTTCACTAGAAAAAATAAGCATATCTCTTATGCTACATAAGGAGTTTACAATAGACATTCCAATTTTTCCTACAATTGGTTTATTTGACAAAAAGACCTAAAATCCTAATGACACAAAAAAATAGCAACTAACTAAATACATGATGACTACTCAATTCTACCTAGCCAATATCAGAAAGAGGAGAGTTCAAGTTCTCAATATCCACTGGTTCCTTCATTTGGTGGACCATTTCATTTTCTCTGACTTTAGCCTAACCAGAGTTAATTGATACCTTGTTATTTTAGGTTGTGGATAAAGAGTCCTTGTGTAGGTTGATAGAGAAGTTCTGCAACATATTGGATTCTTCTTCTAAGATATCAATCCTCTATTTTTGTTGAATCAATAGATTTATAATGGTTGCATGTTTGGAGACACAATAATGCTTATTCTCATACACTTTGGTTGTCAATGAGAATAGGGAACTCCTATTAGGTTGTATGTATTATGAAATGTCTTCTTAGGGTTCTCCTAAATTACATAAATTCTTGTTCTCCATGGGTGAATTCCCTACAATATGAAGTAGGCAAAGGATGTCAAGGCTAGAGAAGGAGTCTCTAACAAATAGAACCGATAATGAATTTCTAGGAACCTTGCTCATCCTTTGAAAATTGAAACCTGAATAGAGACCATAAACCATATTTTTCCTACAATATTCCTCGCAAAAGGAAATATGGCGAAGGAGAGATCAACGATAGAAAACCAGATAGAAATGGAGATATAAACCAAAATTCATAAACACCTTCCTGCATAATAAAATTAAAAATCGACCATAAGCTAGACCAACAACCTTTGCCACATTCCTTTGAGAATATTTCTAATTTGAAATATAATAATTGGAACTAAAAATTAGCCCAAACGTAGAGATAACACTTACTAGGTGGTCGGTCACCTTAAGGTCCAAACTGCATTTGCACCCAATTTCAAGAGGCCAAGGGTTGTCCTCAATACCCCCATCCTAATGCAACAAAGTTGATGTGTTTGATGTTGGATCATGAAAGGAATTAATGTTGATTGATGTACCTTATCTAATCCAAACCTTAGGCTATGTTGCAACAAGATCGCCCCCCAGTTTTCTCATATTCTCCTAAACTTAATTCAACATATTTTTTATAAAATAGATTTTCTTCAAAGCTTAATTATCACTTCAAATGATAGTATGATGTTTTTTGAAATATACTTTCCTCCTTTTTAGTTGGAGAAACAATTACTGCAAGATTGTTATCCAGCCAATACATTTTCCCTAGAAATACGGTAACGATCAATGAGAAATCCCTAGTAACCATCAATACTTTGACCTTGGCTTTCTTAGCTAGAACAAGACCACACAATAGTGCATATGTGTCTGCCAAATTATTTGAAGCTTGTCCAAGACCCAAGTGTAAATGACTATTGTTCTTCCTTTAATATCATAAATAATCACCCCACACCTACCATCCCTTTATTGTAAACATTTAACCACATGAGCATGACATGATAAATAACAAATACATTAATTTTATATTTTAGGTAAATATTTCTAAAATTATTTTTTTTTTATGTAATGAAAACACATGCCTTATATCTACCACCAATATTTCATATTTTAATATACAATTTTGTTTATACAATTTAAATTTTCACATAGCATTAATGTATCTACCACCAATATTTCATATTTTAATATACAATTTTTTTTATATAATTTAAAGTTTCATATAGCATTAATGTTGGAGAATGTGCATTGTACTTTTTATTAAATGTTGACTCTTAGATTTTCCTTCACAAGCATTTAATATTGGAAAAAAAAACATAATATTATTTATTTATTTTAAAATATATATTAATTATTTATTTAAAAAAATAAATAAACTATAGCACATTTCGATATAATCATTCATGGAACCAAGTCAGTGAACTTTGGTTATGTTTTTATGGTTAGATCTAAATATTTCACCATCTTTAGATTCATTGGGATCTCGCTTGGTGATTAGGATGGGGACATGAAACGATTATAGGTTCAAACTCAAAAGGTTGCATAGTTCTTTTTTGTGTGAGGAAAGGTGCTTAATTTTGTAAATTTAGTTTTCTTTCATCATTAAAGAAACTTAATACATATTTGATAATTTAAATTAATTTAAGTGAATGATAATATAATACTTTATCTTTTATTTATTTATAAAATAAAAATTATATTACAATTTAAATAAACCTTAAGTATTAAATACAATAATTAACTCTATATAATGGTTAGTGGAAAAGCACATCAATACAAAAAATTGAAAAACTAAAATATTGTGTTTTTTCATTACATCAATGTGATCTAAATGATCACGCTTATTCATTCTCAATTTCGTCATCCATATATATATATATAGTTGTTATCCACCTATATATTGAAGGATGCATGATATCGTTCTATATAATAAAATTTATTGATGAATGTATTTCAAAAAAATAATATACCAATTAACAAAGTATTTCTATGATGATAAATTTATTTCTATATTCTAATCTAGAAATCAATATATACCCATATCTACATAAGTTTGTAGTTATATTAATTAATATTGTGCATCATCAATATATGAACATGTAGATTGATAAACATCATAATAAATATAGATATAAGACTTTAATTTGTGTTGTCTGATATTTATATTTTATATATAGAGTATAAAGTATGCTGACAAAAGATGTTTTTGTCTAATTTCAACTTTGTTGTAATTTTATGGATTGAAAATGATCTTTTCTAATCGATATTATACATTTTATTAATTGAAAATGATCTTGTCTAATCAATATTATACATTTTATCAAATAAAAATGATCTTGTCTAATTTGATATTATGGGTTTTAATGATTTACACCTAGATAAATATGGACATATCATTAGGTAAAACATAGTATATAGTTAAAATAACAAATTATCAATAAAAAAAAAAACGTGTGTATATAAATTGATTGATTTTATGACAAATTTTATTAGTATGTAGGTTTTCACAGTTAGTTATAATAAAAGAACAATTTTTTGGATAAAATTTTGTGAGAGATTTTGAAACATCCAACGAGTGGACACTCCACCAATAATCAAGGACATAAGAAGCTAATATGATTAGAAAAGAGTGTTGATGATTTTTATATAGAAGATGAATGGTCAATAATCGGAAATGGTAAAAATAATAAAATAATAAATTAATATAGGTATCCATTGAGATTAGGGTTTTTAAGGGATAATCAGAGAGGAGGTAAAAGATACTGGATTAAAATAGTCAAAATAATAAAATAATGAATTAATAGAGGTAGCCATTGAGATTAGGGTTAATCAGAGAGGAGGTGAAAGATAATAATAAATTATTAGGAGAAATAATATTAGGGTTGATAAAAGATAACATATAGATAGGGAGAAGATATTTGTGGTTGATAAAAGATAATGAATAGATAGAGACAAAATAATTAATAAGTTGTTAGAATAGTAAAATTCGTTAATTAACATATTATGTATTCAATAAATAAATGGGTTTTTGATGAGATAATAAAAGAGGTGAAAAAAGGGGGTGGGGGGAACGTGATAATAGTAAGGTAATAAAGTAAGGGAGAAAAATAATAAATAAAGGGTTAAGATAAAAAAACATTGAGATTCATAGAAATATATCAAGATGGTGATAGTGAAAAATTGATCAAAAACTTTGAGGAGAACGATAATTAAAGTCATACAATTTTTAATCAAGAGAGATGTTGGTAAGATTAATTATAAAAGCAAAGGAAATCATTAATTAAGCGGGGTGAAATTATAATAAAAGAATAGAGAGATTGAAAAAGAATTTGTGAATCAAAGCCTTAATATTTCTTTAATAAAGATAAAAATTATGGAGAAATAATTTGGATAACCCAAATAGGTTAACTTGTGAGAACCAATGTGAAAAGTGGAAATGGTAGTGAATAAGAGAAAGATGCAATGGGAGGAGCACTTGATGAGACGAAAATACCAAAGATAACGATGCAGTGGGAGGAGTACTTGATGTGAGGAAAAGACCAATGGTTTGATTAGGATGAGGGAAAGGGGGAGAATATCAAAAATAAAAAAGGGGGAGGATGATCAAGGTGATTAATGGTGGGCTTCTAGGATTGGCTAAGCTTGGAGCCATCTTCATGATTAAATTTATTAGGATGTTTTTCAATTTCAAGGGATTCTCAATGAGACATGAGAAGTAATGAGGGGAAGAGACTAATATTTTTGTTTGGTGAAAGAAAATAAGGTGCTTGGATGTGTAAGAGAGTTCATTGATAGTTGATTTGGATATTCGGTTATAGGTGGTATCAACTATATGCTATTTAAGCTTGGCTTTAAAGGTTCCACCAGTTTGACCTATGTAAGAATTCCCAGAGGAATAGGGAATTTGTTAAATATCTTGGACAAACATCGAGTAGGACCTATCTTTAGCTATTATAAAAAAAATTTTAAGGGTTTTAAAGGGTTTGAACATAGTTACGATATTTTTCTTGGCTAGGAATTTTTCAATATGATCTATGGTTCCTTGGATGCAAGGAAGAGAAAGGAGAGCACAAGGAGGGGTGGAGGTTGAATTTTTTTTTGGTTTAGGATTGTTGGATAAGCGGAAGGATCGGTTGATTTGAGAGATAGAGTAGCCATTCGATAAAATTGCTTTGGTTAAATGGGCCTTTTCCTTTGTGAGGAATTAGAGGGAAGAAATGTAGACGACATGAGTAATCAAGGTTTTTAAGAGAACGTAATTTTGAGCTAGATGATGGTGGGATATGGAATTAAGGTATCTATCCATGTTATTTTTCTTCCTATAGACTTGGTGAGTGAGGGAGCCATCAAGAAGATGAGAGATGAGAACATCTAAAAAGGGGAGAGAGTTGTCCTTTTGGGTTTCCATAGTGAATTGGATGTGGGGAAAGAATATTAAGATGATTGAAGAACAAGATAAGGTTGGCCTAATCATGGGGTCATATGAAAAATGTGTCATCTACAGATTGAAACCAAAATTTAGGTTTGAGATGGAATCTTCTTAAGGATAAATTTCTAAGTGTTCCATAAATATATTAGCCACCACTTGGGATAAGGAAATATATTAGACTATAAATCCTCAAAGTGCTCCATAAATATATTAGACTAACTGTGGAAAACTACATAATCATATTCTTAGCATCTATGGAGAGGAATATCTCAAAGAGACTCAGATATTCGAAAATATCATAATTAAATTGTTGAAAAGAGTTGTTAATCTCACCTTCTGGAAGCGATGTCATGACTATGAAATTCTTCATTCCTTCATTTTCATCCACGAGCATAATCAAAGAATTGAACTCAATCAAATTCTTAGAAGGGACAACAATGCCATTTTTCATGCCAAATTCCACTTCATTAGGTATGAACTCTATCACTTATCTCACAAAGTTTATTCTCTTCATCTAAAAATATTTTCTATATTTTCTATTGATATTTGGTCTAATTTAGAATGTATATATTTTAACACAACTTTGCAGGATTTTGAATCTTTGTCTTCAAATTAAATCCAAAAATTTTCCAATCTATTGTCAAATCAATTCTTACCTCAACTTCTTTCTTGTCGTTATTGGACCTTGAACCCTTCTTCTTTTGCTTTCTCCTCCAACACTCCAATCATTCATAACAATCACACTTCCTCTTTACCCACCTCATGAGGTATTGTCCTTCTCCTCCCACACTGATCCAATATACTCACACAAACATTGTCACACATACCTCTCCAGATATGATCAATCGATAAACTTTACCACGTCTGCAACATTTTGATTCATTTCACACCCTCCCAACCCCTCCCTTAGACATGAACTTACCATCATCAAGTTATCCTGCCTCATCTGTCCCTCTTTTCAGTTCCTCACCTGATTTAAACCCAAATTCCTTCTCCAATATCCCCCTCCCAATCCAAAACCTAATTTTCAATTTTGGAAACTCACCTATATCACTTGAAAACATGCTTTATTCTAATATTCCTATCATTGGTTCTATCATTTCCACCAAATCAACCCACCATATTGAATTCTTTGCCTTATCCAAGAACCCTAACTCCTCTATCCCTCTGCTTTCCATCACCCAGGATAATTCAACCAATCTCTCAATATTTCCCTCCATTAATTATTCCAGTATTTCACCCTTATTTGGGCCTTCCTCACTATCCTATTTAGATGAATATAACCCTAACCCTAATCAAATTCACCAACTAAAACAAGGAATTTCTCCCTTTACGTTGTCTAATTATCTCTCCCTCGATTTTCCTTCTTTGGAATACCAATCAACCTCTAATAATATTCATCTTTGTCATCCCTCACCTCCTTTCAAGCCCAATACTATTGTAAATTTATCTTCCATTTCTTTGGACCCACCCACCCTCCAGCTTCTTGAAAAAGGGTTTGATTTCTCCCTAGCCCCCAAGTGTATCCCTATGGAGTACATTATTTTCTCCATTAAATCCATTACCCACAAACTTACATCTCATAAAGATGAATAAATCATGCATGAATGCAGAAGAATCCTTCATCATTCCAGGCCCCCTAAACCAAACCTCATCAAAGAACAATTTGAATCAATTTGTTACCGTAACAAAACCATAACATAAATGTACTCAAATTTGATAAAGGGAACACTACTGTCATTACGAATTACTCAGATTACGATGCCAAACTACTCAACCTTCTTTCTTCCTCTACTTATAAATCTCTCCCCAAAAACCTAATTAATACCATCACTGAGATGGTCACCAATGCCATAAAATATTATTTCCTAGACCCTAGAATACAAAATAATATCATTCCTCATAACCCTCGAACCTCGAGGATATATGGAAAACCCAAAATAAATAAAAAATATTTATTCCTCTCAGACCTATAGTAAGTGCCACACGATCCCCCACCCATCCCTCGCTCATTTTCTCACCGACAAGATCTAAGACTTCTTTGGTAAAACCTTCTTTTTATTAAAGATTCCATGGAATTTATTCTTAAAATAAAATATCTTCACCTTGATGATGATGTCCTTATGGTCAACTTTGATGTGGTGTCTCTATTCACCAAATTTCTTGTCTCAGAAACCCTGAACCTGATCTCCAAATTGGTAGACCTTGAAACTCTTAACCTAATCAAAATATGCCTCTCTTCTACCTTCTTCACCTTCAAGGGGATTTTCTATGAACAAACCAAAGGTACAACCATGGGGTATTACTTATCCCTAGTGGTGGATACTATATTTATGGAACACTTTGAGGAATTATCCTTAAGCAACTTCCATCTCAATCATCAATGTTGGTTTCTATTTGTAGATGACATGCTTTTCATTTGATACCACGACCTGCCAACTTGATCTCGTTCTTCAATAATCTTAATATCCTTTCCGAAAAGGAAAAATATCTCACCTTTTTAGATGTTCTCATATCTCGTTTTCCTAATGGCTCCCTATTGAGGCCTCAACAACCCCCTTTACTTTTTCTTGTAAAAGAGAAAGGAAATCCCCCCCCCTACTAAAATTTAAATTCTAATGCCTAATACTCAATTGATTGAGCCTAATGATATTCTTTGGATACCTTGAGGGAGTTGGGGGTTTGATATTGATTGACGATTTTCTTGAATGATTTTGTTTTTTAGGATTTTCTAAATGGATAACTTAAATTCTACATCCTCTTGCTTGCATGGTGTGCTTAATGTCTTCATATTTATGATCTCGTATCTTGATCATACTCATTGGTTTCAAAATATTATCGTGAATAACAATATCACTAATCCTTCCTTTGAGTTAGAGACTTGGTACATGTATTTTTCAGGATCATGCATGATTATCTTTGGACAAACTCAACATTCATTCACAAGTTTTTTGAAGGAAGAGAATGTAATGTTTATGGTATATTTACAAGTGTCTTCTTAATCACATAACCGATCTCATATTTTCTTTGGTTGCATGAACAGGTTCACAGGGTCACTTCCTTTACTTGATCGATCCATCCTTGAGATGCATGTGGGGAATACCTTGATATTCTTCCTCTTTCATTGACCACTTTCTATGCGTATCTTTTCTATCATTTAGAGCCAACAATTAGAATTATGAACTAAGCCTTATATTTCCCAAGCCTCATCCATATTGTTTTTTATCACCATTGCATCGATGAGGCCATACAATTTATCCTTATCCAAAACCTTGATCCTTACCAAGATATGCCTTATCGGGAAGAAGATTCACATTGCATTATAGTTTCCCTGAGATCCGAAGATCACAAGGATATCAAATCCACCTTTCCCACTGTCCTATCCTATGAGCTCATCAGATTTACTCTATCGAGAATTCCTGTTTGGAATTCTAAGTGTCAATTGTCTCAACATTGGTTTGAAGATCGAAGGTCGAAATCCTGTCGGGCTCTCCTCATCATTTTGTTTCTCATCGGGATGACTGAGTGAATTCCATTTTGATTTTCTTGAGGTCTAAAAGGTGTGCTATTTTTCAGATTGATCTCTATCAGGTTCTTCATTTGGCCTCCCCTCTATCTGAAAACCTAGGCCCAAGGCCCATTGAGCTTATTCGACATGGAACCTTATCATTGCATCACCCAATGATTTCTCGCTACTTTTCATAACACATGCCATGCATTATGTCCTGATGCAAATACCTATTCCCTCATTTGATCGTATTCCCTCTCCTCAAAATCTTATCAAGTCTATCCTCTGAGATGTTCACCTTGACTAGATTGACATGTATCATGTGCCTGACTAGCATCGATATCCTTTTATCATATGAGTCACTATTTGTAATTTTTATTTGTCACATGATGTGTCATATTCCCCCCTGGTCGCTTTCCATTCATTGCATCCAAATTTGAGCGATCATCATTTCCATATGTCATACCTTCTGAACCTCACACTTGATTACTCAAAATATACATGGTATACCTTTATCCTATTTTCAGACCCTAGGTACAAAAACCCGACTTGTGTAGAGCCATGAATGGCATGGAACCCCGATTCGTGTGTAACTTGGCCTTATTTTTCTAATTTTTATTTTTATTATTTTTACTTTTGTATTTATTTATTTCCATTTGCATTTTTTCCTTGGTTTTTCAAAACCACATAGTTTTGATTACACATGTTAATTTCCTATGGTTTTATTCCCCATGGTTTTCCCAAACTTATCCTTGATATTTAGTTTTTACATGGGAACAATCAAGATTACTTTCTAGAAATGTTTTTACATGGGTGAAATTTGTTTTTTCTATTTTTTTCCCTCACCCAATTGTAACATACCCAGCCAAGCCGGGGTATGTTGCCTACAAGCCCACCCTTGGACTTGTTTCTCATATCGATACCTTCTTTGTTTAATAAAGATGCATAATATAAGAGAATTAAGGACATGAACAACAATATCCAACAAACATGCATGTTCTAAAGATTCAATTTACGATAATTAAATATACAATGGATAAAATTTCATACAAATATAATAATATCACAATAGAGAGCACTTATCTTTATGAAAGATGACACCAACTAGATACAGACCAAGGATTTTCCACCCAACCATAGACACTACTTCTCCAAATCTCAACAACAATGTCACCCTCGAGCCAGGGATATGAATTGACAAGGACGGTTCCAGAGTGAACTTGGCTTCCAAAACCAGTCATATCTCAAGTGCTCATAGGCTTCCCAACATTCATAGAAATCTAAGTACCCAACTCTCTTCTACCCAGCATGCACCACCCAAGAGAACGAACCTCCACCTTTCTCTACCACGCAGTCCCTCAGGAATTCCTTCTCCTTATTCGGGCCTGCATCGCAATTGGTCTAGAATCTCAACGCTGGAACTCTTAGGACTCAAAAATGTGAGCCATGCTGGACACATGCCACTGCATCTTAGACATGTAGGCCTCAAGGCACGACTGGATCACACCAGTGGCCACAACAATCAACTATCCCATGGCTAATTCTGTTGCAGTTCGGTCCCCCTTCACGAGACCAATACGTAGGTGGGGATGGATAGAGGAGGTAAGTGCATGGGAGTGCGTTAGGGTAAGAATTAGGTAACACAAAGGTGATGGAGTGGACAACCCAATGACCAAACCAATAATCGGACCAGGCGCGAGTTTAAGTATGTTCGTGGGGAAATCAAGAACCTCCTGGCCTCCCCAAGAAGCTCACGTAACTAGGCCCCCCTTTAGGAAAAAGGTAATTAACATAGGAATAAGAATTTATCCTCTCAAGCCCCCTCTTTTGTGGAATCATATCCTCCTATAAATCTAGTCCTTGTTTGTCTAGCAGCCATCGATGTATTTATTATTAATAATGATAAAAACATTACATGTCTTGGGCATAATGGCCTTTTAATAATTGTTTGGGCACTCTATCCTCTCAACATCATAACAATACATTATTTAAAATGGGGTTTCAAAACCTGGGGTGTTACATCCCCTCCCCCTTATTTTGGCATTGTCCTCAATGCATATACAAAACAGAGATCAAAATCTCAAATTTATTCAAAAAATTGTGGGTACTCTGCCTTAATGGCATCTTCATTCTCCCAGGTAGCATCTTCAGGACCGTAGTAGGTAAACTAAACTTTTACGAGCTCTATAACTCGATTCTGAAGCATTTTTAACTTTCTGTCCAATACCCGTACTAGCTTAACCTGGAAATCGCCCTTCGTTTCTACCTGAATCAGATGCCAATCAATAACATGGTTAGGATCATGTACACATTTATTTAGTAAAGATACATGAAATACATTATGCACATTCATGGAAGTAGGAAATGCAAGCATGTATGCAATTGACCCTATTTTGTCCAATATTTGAAATGGACCACAGAATTTGGCTGCAAGCTTTGTACAACTCCCCAATTTCAAATAGATTTTCTTGGGCTTCACTTTCAAAATTAAATGATCCCCCACTTTAAATTATCTAGCTGTCCTGTTCTTATATGCATAAAATTTCTCTCTATCTTGAGTTGCCTTTAAATTTTGCTTAGTCTTGACCACCTGGTCTTCCATGTCCTTGAGGAACTTCGGCCCAAGTACCACTCTATTTGTTGGGTTGTCCCAACTCACTGGAGTATTTCATTTCCTACCATACAAGGCTTCAAATGGGATCATTCTAAATGAAGCTTGATACCCATTACTATATGCAAACTCAACCAAGTGTAAGTAATATTCCCACTTAGATGGATTATCCATCACATACATTCTCAGCATGTCTTCAATTATTCGATTGACTCTCTCTATTTGCCCATTTGTCTGGGGATGATATGATGTGATAAAGTTTAGATTTATGCCACATCCTTTAAACAATCCCCTCCAGAAATTGTAGGTAAACTTCGTATCTTTGTCTGAGACGATTGTTCTAGGTATCCCATGCAACCTCGCAATTTCCTTCATGAAAATTTCTGCAATATTAGTTGTTGTATGCTTGTCTTCACAGGCACAAAAGGAGCATCCTTTGTTAACCTATCAACCACCACCATGATTGAATCATGTTTCTTATTCATTTTGGGTAATCTCGTGATGAATTCCATGGCGATCACTTCCCATTTATTCTCTGGAATTGGCAACGGCTGCAGTAAACCCACTGGGTGCCTATGCTTAACCTTCACCTTATAGCATTCCATACATCGAGTGATGTAATCAACAACATCCTTCTTCATTACCGGCCAAAAGAACTAGCTTATTACTGTTGTAGTTTTCTTCTGGTAACCAGGATGTCCATCATAAGGAACATCATGCATTTCCTTTAGTACCACATTCCTCAGTTCTCTGGAACTAGGAACATAGATTCTATTTTTATGTATGAGTAATCCATATTCCTTTATCTCATACACCTTTATTTTCTGTTGTGCATCTCCTTGCTGTAGGTTTTACTTTACCTGTAGGTAATGTTTATTTGTAACAAGACCATCTAAAATTCTGCTCTTTAAGTCTGAATGATGCATACTGACAATAGTAGCATGCATGAGATGCACTCTCCTACTAAGTGCATCGAAAAATTTATTCTCCTTTCCCTTGATATGCTTGATATCTAAGTCATACTCACTTATAAATTCCATCCATCTAGTTTGCCTGGAATTCAAGGTCGGTTGTTCAAAAGATACTTCAAACCAATGTGGTCTGTTCTTAATTGGAATTTCTTCCCCATTAGATAATTCATCCACATCCTCAAGGTGTGAACAATGTCACAAAGTTCCAATTCATGCGTGGCATAATTCCTCTCATGCTCTTTAAGATCTCTAGACTCATATCCAATGACATGTCCATTATGCGTTAGGACTCCCCCAAGTCCTTCCTTACAAGCATCTGCACATACCACAAAAATTTCATTTGGGTCAACAATATTTAACATAGGTGCACTAGTAAGTAATTCCTTCAACAGATTGAAATTATTTTCACACTTGAGTGTCCATTCAAATTTAGTTCCCTTCTTTTACAAATAAGTGATGGGATGAGAAATCTTAGAGAACCCTACTATGAACCTTCTGTAGTAGCCAACTAATCCCATAAAATATCTGACATCTGACACATTTCTAGGTGTTGGCCAGCCTCTAATGGATTTGATCTTCTATGGATCTACTGCTATTCCCTGCTCTGAAATAATGTGCCCCAAGTAAATGATCTGCTTTTGATAAAAAGAACACTTACTCAACTTGGCATACAACTGCTGTTCTCTCAGTACTTGCAATACCAATATTAAGTGATGTTCATGCTCCTCTTTAGACATAGAATATATAAGTATGTCATCTAGGAATACTATGACAAACTTGTCCAAATAATTTCTGAGTATGCCATTCATTAAGCACATGAAGACAACTAGTGCATTGGTCAGTCCAAATGGCACCACTACAAATTCATAATTCCCATACCTAGTCCTAAAGGTTGTCTTATGAATGTCTTCTTCCTTGATTCTTACCTGAGGGTATCATGCCCTAAGGTCAATCTTTGAAAATATCTTTGCTCCTCATAGCTGATCAAAGAGGTCATCAATTTGGGGTAGAAGATACTTGTTCTTTATAGTGTACTTGTTCAGCTGTCAGAAGTCAATACATAGCCTCAAGGTTCCATCTTTCTTTTTGACAAAAAGTACTGGTGCTCCCCAAGGTGAAACACTTGGACGTATGTACCCTTTCTTCAATAATTCCTCCAAATTCATTGTAATTATTTTAAATATGGTGTGCTCATTCTGTAAGGTGTTTTTGACACTGGGGCAGCTCCTGGAACTAAATCAATTGAGAAATATATCTCCCTTGTTGGTGGAAATCCGAGTATTTCTTGGAATGCATCCTCAAATTCCTATAGTACCAAGAAATCTTCAAGTCTTGGCCCCTTTGTATTATCTGACTCTTCCACATGAGCTTCATACAGTTGACATCCTTTTCTAAAACGTCTTTTCAGCTATAAGGCCGAAATCGCCCTTATAGATATGGGTCTTGGAACTCCTTTCACAATGCTCTATTTTCCATTTCCATAAAGGCATGTAAATGTCTTGTTATGACAATCTAGGACATCATGGTGCTTGTCCAACCAATCCATCCCAATTAGAACATCATAAGACCCCAATGGTATGATATTTAGATCAGTACTATTATTCATTCCATTAAGACTTATGGAACAACTTCTGAAAATATCATGGATTCTCCTTTTGGTTCCAGTGGCTAACTAAACCAAACCTGATTTTCCAAGTTTACTTTTCTCCAAATGTAATTTATCCACTATATTAGGATCAATGTAACAATAACTTGCTCCTGAATCAATAAAAATAGAAATAGGTTGATTTATGATCTTACCTTCCACCCCGATCATATTGGATTGGTACTCTTCTTCTCGATCATTTAAAGTTGCATAGATTCTTCCCATATATTCGACTGTTGTAGCCTCTTGGATGTTGTGCATAGTATTTACTCTGTCTTTTCTATGTGAGAAATCCTTGTACAAGTTATCTTCCTTTCATCCCCATCATTGGATTGGTGGTCTTCCCCTTTTTCCCAAGGAATCTTCGTTCTTGAAATCTCCCTTAGCATACTGATCTTGATGATTTCTATTAGGTTCATTTCTATTGAAGGGAGGTTTGAATCCTTTCTTCCTCTGATCGGAATTCACATTCTTCTTGTCCTTCCAATATTTCTGCAGGGATTCTCTTTCTTGGCCTTGCTCATACAGGTATTTAGCCTTCCTGATGGCTTCAGTCAAGGTCTTCGGTTCATCATACTTGATATTTTCCTTAAAAAAGGTTGGCAATCCACTTAGAAATCTCTGTATTTTCACTTTATCATCACCAATGAACCTGACATACTTTAACAATCCCAATAACTTCTTCTCGTACTAGGCCATAGTCATGCTTCCCAACCCGAGTTCAAAGAACTCCTACATTTTCTTGTCATAGAAATGCTCTGAGAGGTACTCCTTCTGGAAGTACTTCTTGAACTGTTTCCAAGTGATCCTACTTTGATTAACATGCTCCACTTGCTTCAGTTGGTCCCACCACACTACATATTTTCCATGTAAATGGTAGGTGCAAATCTTTTCTTCCAGGTTTGATGAATAGTTATGCAATTGAAAGTATCTCCTGAGCCTAAGCAACCATGCTTCAGCATCATCTTCCCTTTCTCTTTCACCATTGAAGGAAGGTGGCTAGATCTTCCTCAACTCTCCTTGAAAAACATCTACCTCTTGTTTCATTCTTTATTGCCTGACAGGGGACACCTCTGGGCTGCTTATAGGATCATCTGATTCATAAAGATTTATTTCTGAGTAAGGAGGTGAGTGGTGTCCATGAGATCTTCTAGCACTTCTGGAATAACCAACTCTTCCACGATAATTTCTCCTTTCATAACACCTGCCTTCTTCCTCTTGTCTTGAGTTTGATACCTTCTTCATTTTCCTCTGTAACTGATCCAAGCTATGCAAAACTCAAGCATTTATCTGACTTTTCTCTTTCATTAGTATCGCGTTGTCTGCTTTGTAGCTCTGCACTTCCATCTCCAAGCTTCTTATAGTTTCTATCAACGTTTCTTTCTCTTATTTTTTCTTGTGTCCATTGGACTCTGTATCTACATTACCAACCCTGGTATTCTAGCCTTTGGCCTCCTTAAAATGATTGGAGGCTCCCTTGCCTTCTTCCATTTTCTCAATACGCATCCTGAGCTGATGTGCTTAGGCCTCTCAATTTTTCAAAATGTGCAAGTGAACATCTTGTTATAATTATGCATATGATAAACAAAAATTTCCAAACCATGATATAGGTTTCTTTATTGTTTTTTTTCATGGATATCATATCGCCATTGTCCGAAAATAACAATGTCTTGTTATCCCTGGGCTGACACATAATTTCATCCTGTGTAGGTGCTTCCTTCAAACCACCTTCCCAGGTGACCATGACTAGAAACCGTGGCTAAATCCTTCCCTAGCATTTTTCTGTCTCGTAGACAACCAGTTCGGCCCTTATCCCTCCTTCCCTTAGCTTTCAATCTGCATATGCTCACGTCCATGAACCTGCGCTTAGCTGAAAAAGTGCTTGTACGGAGCTTCGAGACTTTAGAACCTTCAACCAGGACCAGATCAATGGTCCTCATCCTCCTTCATGATCAACGATCGAGATCCACTTCCGGACTCTGCGCTTCGGGAGTCTCAACTTTCCTTGATTGCCTCCTCTCGAAACGCTTTTACCCAAAGTTCATGATCTACCGACGCGTCTCTTCCCGTAGATCGATGGTTGTGGATCACTTCGGCTCTTCGGGCTTTGAAAGTTTTAAACTTCCCTCCTGCACTTTCTCCTGAAGTGCTTTCACCCGAAGTCAACGATCCTTCGATGTGTGTCTTCTGGAATCAATGGTCGAGCTGCACTTCGACCTTCATACCTTTAGGAGTTTTCAACCCAATGCATCATGTCACATATTTCCCCTCTGGCATTCCCAGTCTCCGGACTACACAATCTATTGCCACGTGGTGAAATACTAGAAGCGCACATGTGGCCCATTCAGGAGGGTGACACATGTCACATTCTAATTGACTTTTCAATACTCCAAATGCTCAAAAATTATTGACACATGGCACACATCCCATGTGTCCACGTCATCCTAAGTGACATCGGCAAGCCACGTCACTTCAAAATTCTGGGGTCCATATCACCTTCAAGTGACGTCATTGTGCCCCACCACTTCGGCTCTTCGAGCTTCGGGACTTTAGGAGTTTTCATACTAGCACACTTCCAATTCTCCCAAACTGGCCAATCTATTGCCATGTGTCCTCCTGGATTGGACGACTAAGATTCACTTTGAGTATTCACCCAGAGTTCATAGATATACTCCATGTGTCCTCCTCAATTTGATGGTTATATTTTTACTTCGGGACTCCAGACTTCAGAGATCTCAAACTTCAACCTTTTTCCTTAAAAAAAATGTTTTTGTCTGAAGATCATGATCTTCTGATGCATGTCTCCCATGGATCGACGTCTATGATTCCTTCGGGACTCCGTAAATCTCAATTTTCAAAACTTGTCTGGCCCCAATGGATTTCATCCGAAGCCTTGGATCTGGTGACGTGTGGCTCTCGAAAGATTGTTGGTCGAGATCCTTTCAGTTCTTCGGGTTTCAGAAGTCTCAAACTTCAAACCCCCTCCTTGCTCACTTTTTCCCAAAGTATTTTATCTGGAGCATGTGATCCAGGGATGATTTTAGGGGCTAAATTTATCCCATGGGCTAATTTTCCATGGTTTTTTCAAAAACGAGATTCGCTATTTTAAAAATGATTCGCCCAACTATAGGATAAAATTATTTTACCTTAAAAATCGCCAAACTTTTATAAAAACTATATAAAATCCTTAGAAATTTGAATATTTTTACAAAAATATTGCCAATCGTTTATAGTTGGAATATAAATAATTAGTAAGATTCGCCAAGGTTTCTACATTTTAAAATAAATTTCCATCCTTAAAATCATCCATGATGTGATCGGTGGATGTGTGTCCTTCTACATATCAACGATTACCAGCTACTTCGTCTCTTCGGAGGCTCGTCACTCGAGTGCTAACATGTCATATCACTGCATTCCTTTCAATTTGCGGGGGTGAGCATTGGCGATCTGGAGTAACCCTCTTTTCACCCCACAATTCTCTTGATGCTGACACATAACCCCTTGATGAAACCGTGGTTTGGATTGTGGGACCGCCTTGGGAAACTAACTCCCATGAAACTCAGTTCCCTGCAATTCCTTCTGGCCATTGATCTCTCTCTCCAATGGGATCTGATGGTCATGATCTTAACCTTGCTTCTTATTTATAAAATGACCCCTATTCACCCGCCCTCTGATCCAATGATCCTAGATATCTCTTGATCTTACAGCGGTGATCTCTCCCAAATTCAACAAGAACGGTCATGATCTTTCGAACCCTTATAGAGGATCTATGATGTTATGTCTCCTACGTATCTTCTGCAATGCTATTCCTCCTGATCTTTTCAATTTCATGGTCAGATTTCGACCTGGACCACGAGACTCTGACCTATAGAACTGACCCATACTAGTCCAGTGT
Source organism: Picea glauca (assembly GCA_000966675.3). NCBI lineage: Eukaryota > Viridiplantae > Streptophyta > Pinopsida > Pinales > Pinaceae > Picea > Picea glauca. The sequence goes on from JZKD02S0135640.1 coordinate 107,561, forward strand.
TTCAACCAGAGGCTCTAATACCAATCTATAACATACCCAACCAGGCATAGGCCGGGGTATTCTAACTGCAAGCCCACCCTTGGACTTATTTCTCATACCGATACCTTCTTTGTTTAATAAATATGCATAAGATAAGAGAATTAAGGAAATGCAGAACAATATACAACAAACATGCATTTTATAAAGATTCCATTCATGATAATTAAATATACAACGGAAAAACATTCATACAGAGATAATAATATAACAGTAGAGAGAAATTATCTTTATGAAAGATGACACCAACTGGATGAAGACCAAGGAGGTTCCACCCAATCATAGACACTACTGCTCCAAATCTCAATAGTAGCATCACGCTCGAGCCAGGGCTATGAATCCACAAGGATGGTTCCAGAGTGAACTTGGCTTCCCAAACTAGTCATCTCTCAAGCGCTCACAGGCTTCCCAACACTCATATCATTCCAAGTACCCATCTCTCTTCTACCCATCTTGCACCACCTGAGAGAATGAACCTCCACCTTTCTTGCCACATAGTCCCTCAGGTAGTCCTTCTCCTTATTCGGGCATCCAGCGCAACTGTTCCAGAATATCAATGCTGGAACTCTCATGGCTCGTAGTTGTGAGCCATGATGGACACATGCCACTGCATCTCAGACATGCAAGCCTCAAGGCATGACTGGATCACACCAGCGGCCACTACAACCAACTATCCCATGGCTAATTCTGTTGCAGTTCGGTCCCCCTTCTCGAGACCAATACGCAGGTGAGGATGGATGGAGGAGGTAAGTGCATGGGAGTGCATGAGGGTAAGAATGAGGCAACAAAAATGTGATGGATCAAATAAGCCAATGACCAACCCAACAATCGGACCAGGGGTGGGTTTAAGTATGTTCGTGGGGAAATTAAGAACCTCCTGGCCTCCCCAAGAAGCTCACTTAATTAATCCGCCCGTTTAGGTAAAAAGGTAATTAACATAGGAATAAACATTTAGCCTCTCAATCCCCCTCTCTTGTGGAATCATATCCCCCTATAACTCTAGTGCTTGTCCGTCTAGCAACCAATGATGTCTTTATTATTAATAATGATAAAAACATTACATGTCTTGGGCACATTGTCCTTTTAATAATTGTTTGGGAACTCTGGCCTCTCAACATCGTAACAATACATTATTTAAAATGGGGTTTCAAAACTTGGGGTGTTAAACCAATAGAATTCAACTTAATATTGTATTACATTTCTCCCCAGGCTTCGTCCCATTGGTCTTCACTTTCACGTCATGGTAAATTCCCATTGGGAATTAACGTTAAGAAAAACTCCTTTAATTGCAAGAATCTCATCGTCCCTTCCTCCCAAATACCTTGGAGCAACATTATCGTTATTATACAATATTTTCCAAGACCTATATTATCAATATTAATATCACCTTTTCTCTCCAGTGACCTCCTTCCCAACCCATTATTATACTAATATTAATTTATCAGAATGATTCTCCATCAGGATGATCCTATTGAACTCTCCACTTACCACCCTTAAGCTGAATTCCGACCATCAAACTCCATTGAGGTATTTGTGGAAGGTTTAGGTTTGAATTTTGACCACTGTGCTCTATTGGAATTGATATTATTTAAATATATTTTTGGGGGGAGTAAACTCATCGGAATTGGTATTATTTTAATATAATTTTGGGTGAATTAAGCCATCAAATATTTTTACCCATCAAAGAGGTTTTACTCACCAGAAGGAGTATCTATCGGAGTGAGGTGTGGGGATTTTGGGTTTGACCTCCGACCATTAGACCCCAATGAGCTACCATTGAAATGAATAGCCATAGAAAAATCATCATTGGATTATATTCACGTTTTAATTTTTGACTTAGACTTTAGGTTGTATTTCATTTTGGGGGAATATTTTTAATTTTATTATGTTTATTAATTTTTATTTTCACTTGGGTGGGGAATAATTTTATTATATTTATTTTTATTTATTAATTTTTTTTACGTAGGTTATTTTAGTTTAAAGCCCTAGGTCTCATGCCTTCTCTAGGTTCTTGTAGAAATCAAATAAGGGGGATACACATATATTAATCATTAAGTATTGAATTTCCTCATGTATGTGGTACAATATTTTCAAGTTGAAGATCAATGATCCAGATTCACCTGCAAGCAAATCAAGGGATGTTGAGCACCGAATTTCAAACTAACATATCTTGAGATACAAGTGTCAGAATCGAGCCTAGGATACCTCGTTGGAAAATTATAGAGATGAAGAATCCATTGGGGGAGCAATTCGGGACAACAAATGACATAAGATATCAAAAACCATGAAAAATAGAAGGTCACGAATTTGGGGGGAAAATTGACTGTGAAAATTTCAAAGGGCCATATCTGGAGCTACAGGGAACAAAATCATGCCCAGGATAGCTTGCCGAAAAGACATAAGTGAGAAGAAAAATATTGTACAATAAGTATTAAAAAAAAGAGGGTGGAAATTCGGAAAAAATGCACAAAACAGAAGAGGGCTGAATTTAATCATAAAATTGGATGTGCAATGTCTAGGCAATCACATATTGAGCTACAAGAGTCAAAATTGGACCCAGAAGGGAACATTAGAAGGCTGAGACAAAGAAAAATAAGATGGAATTATATTATTCAGTAGAGGATGGCCCTAGGAATAATAGAAATAATCTAGTGTACCCTTGGCTCCTCACTTTACTTTGTCAACCTGGGGTTCGTGAAAACTTAAGAGGTGTTATGCAATGCATGTGAAATATGTAATTATCTGTAGCAAAGGCATGAGACTGATCAAAGGTTAAAAGGTGTGGAATGATGCAGAAATGTAGAAATGGCAGAAAACAACTCTAAACTATTGTTTAAAGGTAAACAAACCAATATACAAATACACTTATTCTAGATTGCATGAAAAAGAACTTATTGTAGTGGTAGTAAAGGATATTGTATCATAATCATTAAACTAGGAACAAACAATGAATTCAATATAAGATATGACATAAAGCTATAATTGAAGTAAGGCTACACTAATGCATGAATAAAGAAACTAATTTATCTCTAATCCTTTGATCAATGGAAACCATATGTGTTTTTATTATCCAGTGGTGTTTTCATGAAAATAATATTAATATGATTGAACTTTGAATCTAAAACTATCCTACATGAAGTTTCTTCATGAACTGTATAGTTCTACAAGAACTGTGTAGCTTCTATAGGAAAATCCTATAGGAAGGAAAAATGAAGCTAAAAAAAAAAGTCTAAGTGTTTAGAAGCACGAAAAAAGATAGACTGTAAATAAATGAAGTGGATTTGAGGTTCTTGGCCTTGGGAGGCACCTAAGAGTGCTGCAAAGGGATATTGAACATTTTTACAGGATTCCTATTGTGACTAGATAATTAGTTATAACTTTAACAAAATATGGAATTAATCATGAAAATTTATACTAAACTTCAAAAGAGAATAAAATACTATATAAACATGCATGAAAACTACAAAAATTGTAACAGGGTCCTTGGGTCCTCTTGGATGGGCCCTACCCAGGAGGCACAAGGAGCCTAAAGGAAACTTCAATAGACTAAAAGAAAAGCCATCTTTATTTCATGAATATCAATAATACATCAAGAGAAGGAAGGCTCCAAGTTTCAAAAAAAGTATTCACAAGTCTCCATACAATGCTTCTCCAAAACTTCTCTATATCTGGCTCTCCTAGAATAGAGGTCTATATATATATTGAGAGCTCAACCTCTCTTCCTAAATCAAGGAGAGAAGTTATTAAATGAGGGATCTCATCCCATTACATCTATATCTCCAACCACTTCTGATTAGGAGTGGTAATTAGTGCACAAGTATCACTCTCGGAGGTAGGTGCGGACAATGTCCCTTGATCCTTGGTTGGAAGCACTTTGAGGGAGAAAAAATCCCTTGTTTTTAGGGTGTTGTCGCCTCTCACTTCTGAAGTTTGACCTGGTTGGAGGAATACACATCTTTGGAAAAAAAATTATAACAAAAAGGCACATTGTTCACAAAAATCCACCTCCACACACATTCATTAAGCAACATTCAAAATATCCATCACTTACTATCAAACATGGTCAAAAGAAAATATTAAGTCATTTTGTGGTGGAAAAATGTGCCAAATATGAGCCTTTGAAATAGGCAATAATTAGGCTCATCATCACCCCCAAATGAAACTTTGCACACCCTTTGCGCAACAAGATTTGTTCATCTTCTCTTACTACTATTGTTATTTCCCTGCACCCTGTTGTTGTTCACTAGGATGTTGTTGTTCGATATTTTCTTGTTGTTCATCACCTTGTTGTTTCTCAAAACCTTGTTGCTTCTCACTAAAGTATTCCTTCATATCCCATGCCACATATTTGTTGATATATTGTTGTTTATGGTATCCTTTATCCTTCAAAATCCAAGCCCAATCTTCTTCTTCCCTCTTTGAGTTAAGACCATCCATAGGTGCTACAGGGAGAAGAAGTGCAGGGCTCATCCTTAACCAAATAAATTTAGTATTCATTTTCCTTAAATATTCTTTGTACCATGGTGTCCTTAGGAGAGAAAGTTCCAAGGTATTAGGGGAGTGAGGTTTTATGATCTACAAATCTCGAGGCAAGGAGTGCCACCTCATGTAGTAACCCTCTGGCACTTCTTCTCCCAATAATATGAGTGAGTCATCAAGATGGGATATTTATTCCCTTTGCTTGACCATCTATATTGGAGCTACATCCCCATCCAAGTAGAGTCTATGATTATTTTTTATGACATCCCTAGATCTGGCAACCTTAGCTCTGATCCATAAAGGTGTTTTGGTTTCTTCTTCCTTCTAATTATTGAATTCATCTACCCTCATTTCCTTATGCCTTAGCCATGATGCAAAGGCCATCAACTGGACATCCCCCACATATGTATTGGGATTCCAATTATAAGGGTTTGTAAATATAAGGTTATGTAGGTAGAATTGTAACATCCCATTCTACTAAGCACACTTTGTCTTATTCTTTGAGGACACTTGCGTGCAAGTGACACAGTTATGGTACATTGTGTTTTTTTTATTATTATGAGTTATATATGATGATGACGATGTATTGTGACCTACTGTTATTTTTATCTATATGTATTGACATATATTATTGATGGGTTCTCCTAAGTGTGTGTTGATGCTTGAATCCATTAGGATTGAAACAAAAGCCTCACGAGGATACAAATCCCCCTGTGTTTTTATAGAGGTGGTACTCCTCTTTATTTTAATATTTTCTTGGGACTTCATATTTTTAGAATATAGGACTTAGCAAAAGTCCGTCATGGTTATCAAAGAAATATAAATATTGCAAGAAAAAATAAAATGAAGTAATTTTTGTTGTTTTCTTTTTAAAGAGAGTTCCCGAGAAATTACCAGGAACAACACACTTCATATATTTGAAAAATATAGAGAAAATTTCCTCACATCCGTCATAGTTAATCTAAATATTTATGATCACATAAATTAAAAAGAAGATGGTCTACATGCATAAGAGAGATTTAACAGGGTGGACACATGGGAAGCTCAAATTAATATAATGATAGATCAATCACAAATACTTTATACTCAAGACTCAGAGTTACAAAGCACAGTCAAGACTGATCCCAAAATAGCTCTCTTGAAATATCTTAAAAAATATATAGTCTGTTACAAAGCCTTGAAATTTAAATGCATTTTTCCTTAGGACTGGGAATGGGGCTCCCATGGACCATAATGAAAATATACAAAAGAATTAAGTTGTAGAAGGATACTGGTGGGAGAAATCAGAGTAGAAAGACTTGGAAAGAAGACATGGAGAAGTTATCAGCTTTCGGTTAAACCTTTCTAGTTAAAGAAGTGAAGTAACTGGATGAAAGACTGATAAAGGAATTAAAATGTGATGAGAATGAACTTACTATGATGGTCTCTCGTTTCTTTAATTTTTTTTTGTTGTCCTCTTATTTTCTTCATTGATGGTTATAAGAACCATCTCAACTGTTTCTTTCCCTTCATTAGTTAATTTGTCAATTGCATTTTTGAGCCATTCTTCAATATAATTTTTCATTGGGGCCATGTTTATCTCATGAAGGATTTTGATATTGGATAACTCACCTTTCAAATATCTCAAGTCAATATAAATATCATGTATATCTTCCTCAATATCTTGGTTTTTCACGGAATAACCCACTAGCCAATTGTCTATTTCATCTTCATCATATTCGAGTATGCTATAAATTTTTTCAACTGATAACCCCTTGAACATCTCAACTTGTTCTTCAAATTGTTGCTTTGTTAGGAACATTGAGTTGATAATTAATTTAGGGTCTTGTATTTTGTTGGTGCTTCCTGCTAGGTCTATCTCTGTGAGTCTATTGTAGAGTCCTTCTCTTTTCAATAGAGCTTTGTTGCATGCTTCAACAATATTATTCAAATTTTTAATATTTTCCTTCCAACGAGCATTTAGTTGTTTTATCCAACTTGGGGAAGGTAGATCCTCTTGTATTTTTCTCACTTCCATCATGTTAAAAACTTTGATTCCAAATGGTAGTAAAGTATCCATGTAGAAGCCTTCTTTGTTCTTAATATCAACTTACAAACACTGGTGGAAGGCATGTGCCCTCGAGCCAAAAGAAAGAATATTTTTTGAAACCTCCCATGCCTCTGTTATTAATGACATTATTTTCTTAATATTTCTTTCTACATAACTCTTGACTAATGTGAGTAGGCCTGAATATCCTTTCAAATTAACAACGGGTGTCGTGGGTTTGACTATTGAAAAAATAATGGAAAGAAGTGGAAGAGACATTAAGGCGTCTTCCAACTCTTTGATCCTTTCTTTTAACTTAGTGTTTGCTTCTTCCAAACTACCAATAGAATCATCTAGAGAATCCTTGGTTGTTGTGGTAATTTTAGAGATTTGGGATGACTGCATATATTTTAGGTCAACCTCTGAGTGAGATTTTCCCTTTGTATTTTTCATATCACCTTTTTCTATAATCAAGTTTTTAGATTCCTTGTCAAAAAAAATTCTTTGGAAAGAAAATGACTTTTCTTCACTGAAGGTCTCATTCTCAACGATCTCTATTGATAAATTTTGTTGGGATATATTTCCCTACTGATCAATTGTGGGAAACATTTTCTTAATATCCACCTTGAGCTCCATGTCTTGAAGAGAGAAGATATTGATGTTATTTTCTATGAGATTGTATTCTTCCTATTGCACAACATTCTTCCTCTTCTTTCTCATAGGGATCTTGTGAGAGCTCTCGATTTTTCCAGGAGGGGGATTCTTCTCTCCTTTGCCACTTGAACTAGTGTTGGTAATTTTCCTAGTTGGGTGAGCCATTCAAGCATTGATCTAGGATGTGGTGGTTTTAGGAGTAACAATTGGAGACTGTGTGCTCTTTTCACTAGGACCCTTTTTTTTTTTTTGTAAAACTCGTTAGAACTAAGTATTGTTTCGTAGTCACCAACAATGTGTGCATGAGCGCCTTGGTTTATATATTCTTCTTCATTCAAAATAGTATGAATGAATTAGTTACTGAATCCTACTTACAACATATGTCACACAAATATTTTTTGGGGGTCAAACCCCTTTATCCTTTCAACATACTTAAAATTTACACTGTTGAAGTGACTCACAAATTCATCAATTTTGTTTATGTTCTTGAATATGAAGTCTCCAATTTTCCACAACAAGGGGATGAATTATTTTTTCCGTTTTCCGTGGTAAAAATTTAGCTATAAGTTGTATTTCCTTTCCACTTCCGTAATAAACAATTTATCAGATACATGGTATAGACGAAAAGTGGGATTTTATTTGGAACAAAATATTGTTGGAAGATTGGTTGTTGTCATTGATGTCAACCCTAGTCATGGGTTTTGGACCACAAGATTGATGAAGGTATTTGAAAATGAAGGAGAATGCACATGTAGTTAGAACACCCATTTATGGATAGAATACATCATGTCGTTTTCGTTGGTATGTGGCATGTCACATGGATCCTCATGGTTGAGGAGAAATGAATTTTTGAATATGACAAAGCAAATTGAAGAAGGAAGTACATGTAGGCCCTGAAGATAATTAAAGGAAAGAATTACAAAATAAAAAAGTGCCAGGTCGACCCTAATGTTAAAAGGAAGTGACACAAATGGTATAAATACATATCCTTATAAATTCATTTGATACACAAGTTGAATTTCAGAGGAAATCAGAAGTAAAGAAGGTCGGATTTCAAGGGAGGATGAAGTCTTTTGGTGATGTGTTCTAAGGTATGTTATTTTCAGGTCATCTTACTATTTTCACTATAATTTTTTTTCTAGAATGATTCAGATGGTGAAATTGCTATGGTATTTAGAAGACATATCAAGGTACCCATGGTAAACATTTCATATCTTGATTCACTAAAATTATGGAGATACACTTTGTGGAAGATAGGGTTTTTGACCAATCCTAAAGCTAGTCAATAAACATGTGTTCCGGGTAAAATAGTCATAAATTCTTCATAGAGAGTCCAAATGAAGTGGGACTAATTTCATTGGAAATAGTACGGACTTTAGTTTCTTTTGTGTGAGTTTCACAATCTTATTTTAAATATTGATCGTGGGGCATTTTGTACAATTTCGCTCTCTTGAATAGACCAAAATTGAATAAAGTCTACCATTATTTCTATAACTTATTTTTGGGGAGGATTCAAGGAGTAAAAATTGGAGGAGTTTCAGAGAATACATTGAGTAATATTAACTACAATATCAGAGTATTCCAAGAATTCAATAATTATAGAAGTTGAAGAAGTCTCAGGAAGCATTATCAGGCTCTATGTGATGGTTGGTTGATGGTGACGATTTAATGTAAATTTTTATTATCTCTCATATATTATTGGGTGGAAGGAAGGGGCGGGGATGGAGAGTTTAACGCTCTCTTTATATTGGAGGATTGTATCTTCCTCTTGTAGGTTTATCCCTCCCTTTACATTTGGAATCTGTAGCTACCTTTGGAAGTCATTACTTCCATTGACCAATAACTATTGATTATTTTTCATATATTGTGCATGGTGTATTGTGGTGTATTGATGTAACTCTTAAACTATTGTTCATTTCTCATTGGATATAATTGAATGGTTTAAGTATAATTTGAAAATGTTTTTAAATTGTACTTGATACTGATTCACCCCCCTCTTAGTATCAACAATTGGTATCAGAGCAGGTTGTCTTCATAATAGTTTAACCACTAGAAGGAAAATCCTGAGTAGAGATGGATGACCATGAGGACATTTCAAATGGGATTAAAACATTTGATGGAAGAAATTATGCATACTAGAGTGATAGAGTGAAAAATTACCTAACGGATTTGGGAGTAGATATTTGGTACTCAGTTGTAAATGGATATGTAATCCCAAATAATGCTCCAACCGATCCAAATGAGAAGAAGCTTATGAATTGTAATTGAAAATCCAGACATGTTATTCTAGCAACATTGGTACCAACTATTGCTAGAAAAGTGATGGGTTGAAACACTACTAAAGAGGTATGGGAAAAACTCAAGGGTATCTATGAAGGTGATCCAAAAGTTAAGCAGGTCAAGCTTCAATGACATAGAGCAGAATTTGTAAATTTGAAGATGAATGAAAAGGAAGATATTGCAACCTATCTTCTTAGAGTTGATGAAGTTGTTAATTCTATTAGAGGATTAGGTGAAGAGCTCGATGAATCGTTGGTTGTACAAAAAGTGTTGAGATCACTTCTCTTGAAGTATGATGCTAAGGTCTCCGCCATTGAAGAAAATAGGTACTTGACCAAAATGACAATGGATGAATTACATGGGTCTCTTATATCATATGAAATGAGAACATGTACAGAAAGTGACCAGCCAAATAATGAAGCAGCCTTTAAAGCCATAAATAAGACAAAAGACAAGGAAAATGACCTTGATGATGAAATAACAAATTTCGTAAGAAGGTTCCAGAAGGGAAGTGGAAGATACAAAGGTAAGTCTCCTCTCAAATGCTTTAACTGTGGTAGAATAGGACATATTGTTGAAAACTTCTACT
>JZKD02S0135640.1:128313-138857 GCA_000966675.3 Picea glauca
TGAGGTTTTTCTATGCTATATTGATATTTGGTTCTTAAAAAAGATACACATCTCCTTATTATAGTATATGAGTCTTTAAATATTTATGGCCAATAAAAACCCAACTCTTATTATCTTATGAGCGATGGTGGTAGGTGAACAGTGTCCACCACATATTCCTTCTTGGAATTCTCTTATTAATTCTTGAGCTTTTTTTTTCATTAACACATCTGAGTAATATTCCATCACAGTTCCTTCTGAATAATGTATCAACAATCAACACATATTTATTTGACTTCATCTTCAACGTTCTTCTCTCTTTAGGGTTCATGGTGACTGGAAATTCCTCGAACCTCTAGTATAATACAATATCTCCATAACATTCTAAATCAACCAATGGTTCTCCTACTGAAATTGAAATCATTCCATCCAAACAATCACTATTTGCAATAAGCATACATAAACCTTGTCCTTTTATAGCCTTTAAAGGTTTAATTTCAATATCATATTCTTGAATATTTGCTAGCCAGTTAGCCTATTTTCCTTCTCTCAATTTTTCATTCAAAAGAATATTCACCGGTGAGGATGGAACATAGGCGATGACATGAGAATTCAGTATGTAAGTCCAAAAGTGCGCCACCACATTCACAAGAGATAGAGCTTGCTTTTCCAATTCTGAATACTTCAATTCATAATCATGAAGGGTTTTTCTCATGAAGCTAATTGATAGTTCTTCACCCTTGGTATTCCTATGAGTAAGAATAGATGTAAAAATTGTTTCTATAGAGAATGAATAGAGGATGAAGTCCCTTTGAAAATCCGGGTTAAGGAGGACTGGGTATGTAGTGATTACCCTTTTGATATTATTGAAAGCTTCTTGTGTATCTGCTATCCATTCAAATCTTTGGTCCTTTTTCAAAAATAAATTTATCGGCTTCACAATACTTGCATAATCAGGAACAAATATTCGCACAAAGTTGATCTTACCAAAAAATGATTGAAATCCATTCTTATATGATGGGGGTTTGAGTTCATTTATATCTTTAACTCTTTCTGGATCTATATATATGCCTTCCTTGCAAAAAATATGACCCAATAGTTTTCCTTTAGTTACAACAAATAAAATTTCTTTGGATTTAGGGAAGCACCATATAATATCTTTCTGTCAAAAAATTCCTTCAAGTGATGAATGTGATTACCCCTATTTTTTGAATGTACTGTTAATTCATCTTGATAATTTTCTATGAATTTTCCTGTTAACCCCTTAAAATCATGATCCATGGCCCTATGAAATGTGGTTCCCGCGTTCTTCAAACCAAAGGGAATATTAGCATATGCATATGTCTCCTAAGGTGTTAAGAATGTTTTCTTTTCTCTGTCTTCCTCATCAACCAAGACTTTATTGTACCCAAAAAAACCATCTAACATGGACATGAAAGATTATCCCGTGACTTGCTGGAGAAGAAAATCCATGTTAGGTAAAGGATAATTATCCTTTATACTTGCTTTGTTAAGATCCCTAAAATCTACACACACCTGGATCTCCCTAGTTTTATTTCTTACTATCATAGGGTTTGAAAGCCAATCAGAATGCCTAATGGGATAGATTATTCTAGCCTTCTTTATTTTCTCCAATTCAACCTTTACTAGTGGTTTTAATTTGGGGTTCACCATTCTTATCTTTTGCTTGACAGGCTTCGCCCCTTCTCTCAAGGGAATAATATGCTGAAATGTTTTTTATCATATTCCTTCAAATCATCATAAGTCCATGAAAACACATCAAGATATTCTTTAAATAACGCAACATATTGATCAACTTATTCAATGGTCTAATCAACTCCCAAGTTGACATATTTTTGGGAATTGTCAGTTTTAATATTGATTTTTCTTGTTTCTTGAACCTTTCAGAGTGAAACTTCTTCCAGGATATTCTTAGCATGATCGTATTTCATGAAAAGAGACTCATATTGAATGAAATCCCTCGGGACAACATATATGTGAATGTCTCCATCATCATCATCTTTCAAAAAAAAAAAATCCAATTGTTCATCATTCTCAAATACTTGTAAATATTCTTGGTTATCATGTACAGAAGGTCAAAATACTCTTTCTACTTGAAAAGATGTTTTGATTTGAATATCACCTGAGTTTGACAATGAGGCCGCTAAATCCAATGAATCTCCTTCTGGTTCTTTTCCCTTGGAATGAAAGAAATGTTGAAAGAGATGAAAGATTCCATCAATTCATTAACTCTTTTGAAATATAATTTGAGTATTTCCTTTTTTAATTTATACATCTAAGTGACTTGATTTATTACCAACTTGGTTTCGTCAGTCACAATTAGATGTTCTATCTTCAATTCTTACATAAGAATCATTCCATAAATAAGAGCTTCATATTCTTCCTCATTATTGGTACATGCAAATTAAAGTCTGTTAACCTGTGGATGCACAATATTCCCTGGACTTACAACTCCAATCCCAACTCCAATCCCAGAAATTGAACAAGATCCATCAAACGAAATCCTCCAATAACCTTCAAACCGATGCTCTTGATTCTCCATGTCTTGAATTTGCTCCAGGCTTTCGATTTGTTCCATGTCTAGGATAGAATAACTTTTGATCCCAACATCTATACAATATTCCATTTTTTCATTATCCTTGTTCTTTAAAGAGAAGAGTCTCCTGGGTTCATGAGGAACCTTAATCATTACTCCTTCTTTGTCAGGAAACATCATGCAACTTCCATCATTCATTAAGTATCCCCCAATCATGGACAACCAATATCTTCCCAAAACAACTCCATATGCTGGAAGAAGGTCTACCACAATAATATTGAAAACTTTAATAATATGGGGAGCCACTGTGATCCAAGCATAAAATTATTTGATTTCTCCATAAGATGGTACTTGTCTGGAATCAATTGCATATATACTTTCACTAGTTTCATAATATTTGGTACAGTTCATTCCCAATGCCTCCATGATCGCCAATGGCATAATATTATTTGTCGCGTCAGTATCAACCAAAAAATTATGAAGTGCAACATAATGATTTTCAATTGAAATATAAAAGGGTGGAATTTTACCTCTCAACTTGACAGTTGATTTTCTCTAGCTTTGTTTCAAACTTGTTACAACAACTTCCATTTTTCCAGATGGATCATCCAACAATATCATTTAAATATTTTCCCTTTGTTGGGGAATCTTCACCACTTCTATAAAAGAAAGAGTTATCCTTAGTTTACTCAAATCCTCCACGACATTGTTTTTCATATGGGTGGGGTTTGACATCGACTGTTGCTTATTGCTTCCAATGTTATCCGTCACATTCTCATTTTCCCTTTTCTCACTCTTTTTTCCTTCTTTTTTTCATTTTCTTTTTTGGATCATTTTTATTTTTGGATTTATTTACAAAAGATCATTTATGGGAAACATTCTCCTGGGAGTCAGGGTCATTATCGCCTTCTTCAAATATATACATGGATGTCTCACATCCGTCCATATGTACAATTTTAGAACTTTCATAAGGTGAGTAATAACTCTCTTGCTCAACTATTTTCTCATCATATACATCATCCAAAACCCATCCAAAACCGTTGCATTAGGGGTTGGTTTCCTAGGAACCCTATGTCTTTACAGGTTATCCATGTTTTGAAACCTCACTATGTTTTCTTGGGGAGGGTTCCTTCTTTTCTCTTGGACCAACATTCTCATATTTTCTACATAATTGTCCCCCTTCTTAGTCTGATTATTTAGTTCTACATTTTCCTGATATTTCTATTAATTTATACAATTTCAATTCTTTTCTTGGTTTCTTGTGCCGCAATAGGGTCTACCATCACATATGGTATGGTTCCCTTGCAAATTACTCCTCCAATTGTTTGATTTTGGGTCAGTCATGGATTCATTTCTTCATTCTTTCTTGAGCTAGAGGCTCCTTTATTGTCAATACTTAAGCCTCCCAATTGCCTTTGTGCTTTTCCTAGGATAATGTTGGGGTCGGCACCTGTATCAATCATTTCTTCTTCCATCTCATTAGATTTAATCATTGCTTCCTCCAAGGTATCCATATTGGATGTTCTGATACAAATTTTACAATTGGAGGCATCACATTCTTATAGCAACCAAGTATGACTAGGTCATCAGGTCTTTTATCTTCTGATATCTTACTGAAAGTTTTATTGAACCTGAGATTAAAATCTCGTATTATCTCATTCTTCCTCAAAAATATTTGGGTGAAATCAATGAGAAGAGTATGATACACAATTGGTGGTGCGAACATAGTCAAGAACATAGTTTCAAGGTCATTAAACAAGCCAATTGAACTACTGGGCAATGTTGTATACCATTCATAATCTTTTCCTTATAAGTTTTGTAGAAATAACCTTACCATCACATCGTCATACTAAACATGATGAAAATCACAAACATCAAGAAATAAGTTAAGGTGCATTTTGGCATCAATTGTTCCGTCTCTAGAAAATTCCTTCGAGGTACTCTTAGAGAGAACATGGAGGTCATGTTTCTCACCTAGGACGTTTAGAGGGGAATATCTTACCCTTCTTCAGTTTTCAAACCTTAGGTTTTCTTTATTTATTACAACACCTCCTTCACCTCCTTGTCTCTCTTCATGAGGTTCTTCTCATGGTTGTTCATTTCTTTCTGTCATGTCTGCAGGTGCTTGAGGAATATGATTTCCACTTCTTAGAATACAAAGTTTCTTTATTTTACTTCTGTTAATTGGCCACTTGTATTCGTCCAACTTCAATGGTGACCTTCTCCTTATTAATCTCTAGCTATCCTTTGATTTCTTCGTCCTTTTCACTCGTATCTCCTATGTCTTCGGAGGATTGATATTTATTCTTATTGGACTAAGGTATCCCAATACCTTTCCAAATATTCTTGGGTCTCGACTGTTGTTATTACCAGATTGTATAATTGAGGTAATATGTTTCGTTGATTATTCAATCCAATTTCTAGGTGGGGTTGATCATCCTGGAGAAAAGTCATGTATTGTTCAAAGAAAATGTTAACCAGATTTCAAATTTCTATTCATTCCCTAGTATGGTCGCCAACAATGTTGATGCTTGAATTCATTAGGACCGAAATGACAACCTCACGAGGATACAAATCCCCCTACTTTTTTATAGAGGTGGTACTCCTCTTTATTTTAATATTTTCTTGGGACTTCATATTTATAGAATATAGGATTTAACATAAGTCTGTCATTGTTATCAAAGAAATATAAAGTTTGCAAGAAAATATAACAATGAATAATTTTTTTTGTTTTATTTTTAAAGAGATTTCTCGAGAAATGACTTGGAACAATACACTTCATATATTTGAAAAATACAGACAAAATTTCCTCACATCCATCATAGTTAAACTAAAGATTTTTGATCACATAAAAATAAAACGAAGATGGTATGCATGCATAAGACATATTTAATAGAGTGGACACATGGGAATATCAAATAAATATAATGATACATCAATATCAAATACTTTATACTCAATACTCAGAGTTACAAAGCATAGTCAAGACTGATCCCGAAATAGATCTCTTGAAATTTCTGAAAAAATATATAGTCTGTTACAAAGCCTTGAAATTTAAATGTGTTTGTCCTTAGGACTGGGATTGGGGCTCCCACGGACCATAAATAAAATATACACAAGAATTAAGCTGTAGAAGAAGAATGGTGGGAAATCGGAGTAGCAAGACCTGGAAAGAATACAGGGATAAGTTATTACATTTCGGTTAAACCTTTTTAGTTAAAGGAGCAGAGTAACTGGATGAAAGATTGATAAAGAAAGAAAAAATGCGATAAACATGAACTTACTATGATGGTATGTTGTGTATTCACTTTCTTTATTCTGTCCTCTTATTGTCTTCATTGATGGTTACATGAACCGTCTCAACTGTTTCTTTCCCTTCATTGGTTAATTTGTCAATTGCTTTTTTGAACCATTATTCAATATAATTTTTCATTGGGGACACATTTATCTCATGTTGGATTTTGATGTTGAATAAATCACCTTCCAAATCTCTTAAGTCAAGGGAAATACCATGTATAGCTTCCTCAATATCTTGTTTTTTCACATAATAATCCACTAGCCAATCGTCTATTTCGTCTTCATCATATTCGAGTATGCTAGAAAAATTGTCAATTGATAACCCTTTCAATATCTCAACTTGTTCGTCAAACTGTTGCTTTGTTAGGAACATTGAGTTGAGAATTAATTTAGGGTATTGTACTTCGCTGGTGCTTCCTTATAGGTCTATCTCCGTGTATCTCTTGTAGAGTCCTTCTCTTTTCAATATAGCTTCGCTGGTTGCTTGAACAATATTATTCATTTTTTAATCTTTTACTTCCAACAAGCATTTAGTTGTTTTATTCGGCTTGGGGAAGGCATATCCTCCTATCTTGTTCTCAGTTCTGTCATGTTAGAAACTTTGATTCCAAATGGTATTACAAAATCTATGTAGAAACCTTCTTCTTTCTTCATATCAACTTGCAAATATTGATGGAATGCATATGCCCTCAAGCCAAAAGAAATAATATTTTTCGAAACATCCCATGCCTTTGTTATTAATGACATCATTTTCTTAATATTTATTTCTACATAACTCCTAACTGATGTGAGTAGTCTTGAATATCCTTTCAATTTAAAAACGGGCGTGGTGGGTATGACTATTGATAAAGGACTGGCAAGAAGTGGAAGAGGCATTAAGGTGTCATCCAACTCTTTGTTCCTTTCTTTTAACTTAGTGTTTTCTGCTTCCAAACCACCAATAGAATCATCTAGAGCATCCCCGGTTTCTCTATGAATTTTAGATATTTGGGACAACCACATATCGTTTAGTTCAACCTTTGAGTGAGATTTTCCCTTCTTATTTTTTAGATCACCTTTTTCTATAATCAAATTTTTAGATTCCTTGTAAAAAAGACGCTTTGGAAGGAAAATGAATCTTCTTCACTGAAGGTCTCATTCTCAATGATATCTATTTATAAATTTTGTTGGGTTATATTTCCTGGCTGATCAATTGTGGGAAACATTTTCTCAATATCCACTTCGAGCTCCATGTCTTCAAGAGATAATTTTTTGATGTCATTTTCTATGAGATTGTCTTCTTCCTCTTGCACAACACTCTTCTTTTCTTTCTTAGACGAAGCTTGTGATAAATCTCATTTTTTCTAGGAGGGGGATTCTTCTCTCCTCCGCCGCTTGAACTACTGTTGGTAATTTTCCCAGTTGGGTGAGCCATTGGAGCATTGCTCCAAGATGTGGTGGTTTTAGGAGTAACAACTTGATACTGGGCACTCTTTTCACTGGGACCCTTTCCTTTTTACTTGTAAAACGCGTTAGTACTAAGTATTGTTTCCAAGTCACCAACATTGTGTACAGGAGTACCTTGATTGTTATCTTCTTCTTCATTCAAAATAGTATGAATGAATGAGTTGATGAATCCTACTAAAAGCATATGTCCCACAAAGATTTTGTTGGGGTCAAACCCCTTTATCCTTTCAACATACTTCAGATTTACACTATTGAAGTGACTCACAAAATCATCAATTTTGTTTATGTTCCTGAATATGAAGTCTCAAATTTTCCACAAAAAGGGGATGAATTGGATTTTCCATTTTTCATGGAAAAAGTGTAGCCACAAGTTGTATTACCTTGCCACTTATGTAATAAACATTTTATCAGATACATGGTATGAAATAGAAGAGATATTTTCTTTGGAACAAAAGATTCTTATGACAATTTATGGTTTTCCATCTGTTCTATCATTCCCCTTTTCTCCAAGAATTTATTATCCTCATCAGATACCTTGGGGTATTTTTACCAAACAATAGTCCTTTGAAGAATGAAACAAAATCATTGTAAAATTCATAAAAATACAGAGAAGTCTTGTGTCTCCACAATGCTTGATACCAGATGGTAACTTGATCCATTTCATATTTCGCCCTCTTACATATAGTCAATTTTGGAAATTGACAAAAATACACTATTGCAAATACCAAGTAGGAACCCATAAATAATTTATTGTCCCTTTTGTAATGTGATAATTGGGATGAGATTTCAATGGAAATCAATTTTCCCTTGTAAAATATAACCTGTTTTTTAATTGTAAAATATAAAATATAAAGAATCATGCGAGAAATGGTGGCGGTGCTTTCCTGACCTGTCAACCTGCTAAAAAACCAAGTGACTTCCCGAAAAGGGTTTTTGAAAGAGTTGACCTAAATCCTGGTTATATGTTCTGGGATAAACGCAGGGTTCTCCAAATATTCAGGCAAGAGATCTAGGCCATTATCATGTTTGTTGAGAAAGTCTATGCAATATTCTCCTTTGAAGGTAAGTGTTGGCTCTGGGAGCTTCAACATCTTATGGAAAACTTATGGTGACAGAGATATGGGGGTATCATATTGGAGTTGTATAATTTGTTGGCTCGACACGTACTTCTCAACACAGCATGAAACAATTTCTTTGGAGTTGAATACCTCAGGAACGGACCCTAGGCAAGAAATTACCGATGTCCAAATTACATCCTTTTATGCAGGAGGATATGACTAATATGAATAGGCTCTGGACCATTGAAAGTTCTGGTCTTCACGAACAAAAATATTCAAAGTATCACCATATAAATTTTGTCTAGTTGTTGCTTCCATAGGTTGATGAGAGTATTCCTTTAACTGGATAATAACTTGAAATGAACCCTTTCAGAGAGATAACAATAATATAACCTTTGGCAATCTGTGCTTTAATGCAATTTAATGAAAAATATTCTTGAGCCATTCGCTATTAATAACGATATTTACGAAGCATGTATGATCAATTATTAGCATTAAACCACACTAAATGCATATTGGGAAAAGCATGAAAATGGTGGGGATGGACAAGAGAAATTTGAATTTGGAGCCTTTTTTGAAACCCATCAACCTGGGAACCTTCGAAATCACGGTTACAAATGGTAAAAAGTAAGATGAGTGTTGAAAAGTGGTCGGTTGGAATTGGATACACGGGAAATGAAATGATTAGGGGTTTGGTACCCACAACAAGTTTGACGGTCATAATTTAGATCACGGGCCTTCGGGTGCGAAGTGGAGATCACAAAACTTGGATGATGGAAGCTTGAAACCGTGAACCCGTGAAGTGAAACAATGGTTAAGTATATTATAGAAAGGTGGTTGGTTGGACTCATGATATAGGAATATGGATGAGGATGAAGTCTTGTGAGTCTTCCTACCCACGAACCCATCAATTTTGTTTTTTGAAATGGGACTAAGTATGGTAACTAGAAAGCAAAGAAAGAAGGGGGAAAAGAAAATGTGAATGAGGGTAGGTATCGAAGAAGGAAAACAAATGGAAAAAATAAGTTGGGAACATAGAAAAGGAAGGGAAATTTCCGAAGCAGGAAGAGATCTCAACAATGTACAAGACGGTTGACGCTTGAATCCGTCAGGACCAAAATGACTACCTCACGAGGACATTAGTCCCCCCTTCGTTCTTAGAAAGGTGGTACTCCTCTTGGACTAAAAGATATATATTTGATATCTTGGAATAGGAGAGTGATAGGAAGCAAACCATAAATATTTATTGCTTGATATTATGAAATAAAATGGTTCTTCAATAACCTGAGTACAATCTTTATGTTCAACAAAAGAAAATATTGGAGGGATTCAACATCATAATTAAATTGTCATCAACATCACACACAATATTCTTAAGAATATATAAATACATTGACATATTCTACATAGGAGTTAATGATTTTATCATCTCAAAGAATTTTAACAAAGCACTGCAATCAAGATCAAAATATAATTTGATAGGTCAACCTCAAATACTTTATATTTTGAAAACAGGGTTACAAAGCACAGCCAAGATCAACCCCAAAGCAATTCTTTGTGGAGTTTTATTTACGAAATATGTCATTCATTACAAAAGATTTGACAACCATATAGGTGGCTACAAAAACTCCATGATAATATAAGAAAATATCTTAGAATAATATAAGAATAACACTCAAAAAGTCATCCTTGTCCCCAACTCTGAGATTCGAGCATAAAACTATGAGACATGGTGTAGAAGAATATATATAAAATGGAGAAGATGGAGATTTTTTTCTTTTGATCATAAAATTTATTGTGTATCCATGGATTTACCTTATTCTTCCCCTGATCTTCTTCCCTTCCCCTTTGACAATAATGATTCTTTGACCACTTGATGAAGCCTCTCTTCCCTTTTTAAGAAGAGATTTTCTAACTACTTGAGTAGTTAGGGTTTCTCCCTTCTAGAAATTCTCGTACAAGTTTATTCTTGGAACATTCCCTTTAATCAATTTCTCATTAATTCCTCATTAATGAATTCACATCATTAATACAATAATAGTAAAAGTGGGTTCCTCTCCCTTTTTCATAAAATATTTTAATTGAACTTTTATTTTTAAAAATTTGATTAATTTCCCATCAAAAGAGGACGATTGTAATTAAATTTTATGGAAGTGAAAACCATTTTTTTATCAATCCAAAACACTTCTAATTTTATATTCATCGTC
>JZKD02S0135640.1:162340-195962 GCA_000966675.3 Picea glauca
CTTCCTTATAAACTCTTAGTTTCTCACAAGGTTGACCGAATGGAGTGTTGAGTTCAAGGGTCAGGCAAACTTCCAAAACCAGTCAAAGGCGAGTGGCACCCTTGGAGCATGGAGGTGCGTCTTGAAGGGTACGTCATGTAATTAAAACATGAAACAATAAATCTAAGTGGCTTATAAAACATTGAAATGGTTATACCTTGTTAGAATAAAATAATTAAATAAACAATAAATTAAAAATAAAAAATCCTAACAAGAGTCTAAGCCTAAGTCTAAGAATAAATTTAAGTAAATGACTTAATGAATTATGATATAAGTTAAAATATTTGAGATATAATCAAACTCTAGAAAAATTGGGATTAAAAATTTAAAGGTTGGATAAGGTGCACATGTGTGCATGAAATTAATAAAATGGATTTTAAAAAATAAAAAAAGAAAAAATAACTAGAGAGAATAGGTGTACATAGAATAGTATCTTGAGTCAAACCACCACTAAATCTAACTAAAAGAAGAATCCTAATCCAACTCTAACTAAGATCTAGTAGGAGACACTCATTAAATGAGAATTTGGGGAACAAAGAGACAATTAAGAGAGAAAATAGGAACACATTGGGGAATGTGAGGAAAGTGACTTTTAAAATAAAATAAAAAAGGTAATTACTTGTGCAACTTGGGGAGAGTGTGACAAGTGTGTGGATGAACAATATTAATTAAAATTAATGAAAAATTTAATTACTTGTGCATGAGTAAATGTGTCAATGATAATTTACCTATAAAATAATTGGGGTAAAAGGAAAAAGGGAGCTCATTTGGCATAATACTGTTATGCTACCCAAATTTGGTTGACTGTGTTTTACTTGTGAGAGTTGGGATTTGAAGCTTGAGATAGAGTGTGAGCTCTTCCTTGTGAGGCAAACTTGGGAGCTATTGTGTTATGGTTTTGTGCTTGGCCTCTTTGCAGCTCGGGGGGCTAAGGGGGAAGAAGAGTACCCCTAGTGTTGGCTGTGAGATGCTGGTGAAGTTGGGTGATTAACAAGTGGGAGTAAGAAGATAATGCAAGTCATTGAAGAACTTCCTCAATTCTTCATCATCATCGGTTCTGATATTTTATTTCTGGAATTTTGTAGCAATAGTAATTTTAGAATTTGTATAATCGCTACATGATTAAATAACAAATTTTGAAGACTAAATCATTGTGAACTATGCCAATGTAATTGCAACTCTTCAATTGTATAAATTTTATGGGTATTCAAGTTATATGCAAATCAAAGAATCGATAATTGTATAGCAGTCATCGAAGTATTTCTTTTCTAAATTAGAAATTCCTAGGTTCATTGTATAAGTTATATACAATTCCAATAGCTCGAAATTCCTAAACTAGAAAAATCGTAGGGTCATTTTTAAAATTAATTTTTCCGATCCGCAATTATAGAATTTCACTTGAAAGTTAAAAATCATAAAAGCTCTATGGTATTAATTGCAAACTTAGGAGGAGTATCGTTATGAAGGTCGTGTATTCAAATTCGATTATGAGAATAGAATTCGCAGTAACATTGTAGCGTTCAAAAGTATTTCTAATTTAAGTTTCATTTGAAGAATGCATAACAATTATGCATATCTAAAGACTAGTATTACATCTTATTGCAATATTTTATTGCAAAGGAATTTGGAAATGGAGAAAGGTAATCCAATAGTGTCTTGTATTGGTTTTTAAAAAATGGGGAATTAAATTTAATTACAAATTTAAACATCTATTATAGTAAAAAAAAAAAAAAAGTTTTAGTACCTCATATAAAACTCTATTTTTCTTGGATTGCTTCAATTAATAAGTGGTCAAAAACATAAACTTTGATTATGTAATGGTTTAGGAATGTTATGATTTAAAAATATTGAATCTTAGTGACCAAAAAAGATAAGTGATTTACGTTGGACCAATTAAATTAGCTTTTGAAGAGACATTAAAATATATCATTAAAATATATGTTGAATATATTTATGATTGATAAGACAAGTGGGGTCTTATACCTTATACCTTCCGGGTCCTTAGGAAAGGAAAATAATAATTATAACTTTTCTATATTAAATAAATTAATTAGTAAAGGAATGGTATTAAATTTAATGAGTTTATTATTGTAATCATTAGTGTTTATATTGTTTGACATTATTGTGGCATTGAGAAATTATTTATTTTAGATCCTGATTATAATTTGGCATGATTATTTGGACATTTCAAATTTCATTGCCTACACCTCTATTAATGTTAAAGTTTGATTTGTGCAAATCTTAATTAAGTGGATGCGTTGAGTTTTGCTTGTAATTTGTTGAGTAACCAGTGAAACATTTAGACTCAGTATGGTATGTTTAGTAGATCGAAAAATATTGAATGGTTCAATTCTTTGAGTAGATGATTAATTTTTAATTATTTAACGTTGATTTCTAGTGTTTATTGTTGATAAGGATTGGTTAAGGGTTATAGATACCTCCTTGTTCCTTAAAACAATTACCAGTCTTGAGACCTTAAATGGTCAAAATCAATCGGATGAATCATGGACTTGAGCGTTGATTATGTGTCTTGGGGGTCCTAACCTTGCAAGGTAGGTTGGGCAGGTAGATGCCCTTATTTCCTTTATGTGATTTGACGGATCTAGGAAAATTGTGACGTTGTATCCGATTCTTGTTGTATAATGATCTTGTTGGTATAGAAAGAGAAATTGACAATGTATTGTATCCCGTAACACTTGCTTAACAAATGTTTCAAAAAAACATAATTCCTTTACTATTTCTCATTTACATTAATGTCTTGACGGAGGGGATGTTACAAGAATTCACATAGTCTAGATCTTTCCTCCATGTTATATCGCTTATATGCATCTAAGAAATCTTTGGGGGTATCAAGGTTGAATTTCAAAAATTTACCCAAGTGTGCAATTTGATTCTTATTCCACTGTTCTTTTAGAAACAATGTATATGTCCTAGCTAGTGGTCTTCATTCCAGTATCTCCATAGACACGTTAGCTATTTTCTTGACTGTATATTACATGATTTCCACCTATTCATTATTATCATGCATAACTTTTCTTGCCTTGTTCATTTGTTTCTACAACTTATGGTTTTCCACTTTCGACTTCTAGTTGTATTCCACTTTCTTCATAGTCATAACTTGGAATTTTTCCTGCATGAGTTGGAGTTGTTGCTCCAATTCTTGAGAAGCCTCTTGTTTTTTTCTTTCCTTTGTTATCTTCTTCCACCCTTTTCCACTTGATGACATCAATATTGTCCTTCTCCAATTCTAACAAGGTTGCACAAAGGATATTTTCTACAGGGGTTTTTGTTTTAGAGGTTCGTTCAAGTGGTTTTTCTTCTTTTGCTATTGTCTCCTCTTGTGGTTGATTCCCCCTTGTTTCTTTTGGCAGTTATGGACTAGGAGAGTCCTTGAGATATTCCACTTGGGATGTAATGGTTAGTGGAGTGGATAGCATTATGATTTTTGTATTTTGACTATTGATTTTCTTGGACCTCCTTCTTTTGGGATGCACCCATTCTGCACTAGTGATTTGTAAGGGGATGACAGTGGAGGTCCCTAGATTAGTTAAAGCGTCAACCACTTCCTTGTATTATTCATCTATCTTCTATTTTTTATCCTTATTGTGTTATTTTTACCATTTGGGCTTGGTTAGTTTCTTAGGTTCTTCTCCCTTTTTCCTCTCCTCCTCACTCATTGTTGCTTGTGCCTCCTCAAATTCCTACATATCCTTGTTTATGAAATATACCCACAAAATTATGTCTTTTAATTTCCCGAGGGAATCTGAAACTATCAATTTTATGAGCTCATGATGTGCTAAAAATTCTTGTTTTCCCTTCTATACTTTTAGGATCATTTCCCTTAATTATTGGAGGAGGAAGTAAGGGATGCTCAAATTATGGTGTGCTTCTTGATTTGGAACATGTCTAAGCTGGTGTAATAAGATGAAGTGGTAAGCATAGAATACTCTCATCCTTCCCTCACATGTGATGTATTTGATGATATGATAGGCCACCTCTACCCATGGGTGAGGGAGACTTTCCCTTTTGATGTCATTTTTATCCTCATATTTTTCATTTGGGAGGAAGAATGTTGTCTTTCCCCTCGTATTTATCCCAAGGGAGGCCCAAGGGAAGACTAGATACCCTGCTGATGGAGGCTTCATTAATTCTCATTACTAGTCCCCTTACTGTGGTCACATATTCCTATTATTTAATATTATGGAAATTATGAGAAAACTCTATAGCTGCCTCATCATCATATCCTTTGTGTCTTTCAAATAATCCCAACCAATTACATCCATGAAATATTTCTACTATCTCATGATTGTCATAAACACTAGAAGGCTATGATGACTCTCTCCTTTAAAATCTGGCTCCCATGGTTGATTTCAAGGATGACAAGTTCAGTTTTGTTTTTTGAAAATAAGAGAAAGAGTGGTTATTAGTTTCTTGTATTGTGTTCAATTTGAACTGTTCCTTAGAGAATATGACAATTCAGGTTTTGTTTTTAAGAAAACATGGTGGAAAGAATTTCCACAATGGTTTTCTTAGAAGAGAAGAGAAAAAAAAATGAGGGTTCCTTTAAAAACTTCTGGGTTGGTATAGTTTCTCTGCAACTTTTCCTATAGAAATAGATTTCTATAAGAACCATGTAATTCAAGATTCCACAAGATGCGTTTTTCAAAGACTCACACAAACTCTAGTGTTGAAGAAATTTGACCATGGGTTTGTAATCATAAGAGATTTGACAAGAATTTAACTACTGGGGAGCTGGTTGTTTTTAGAGATGTGTTCTGCAAGGCTGTGACTGTAAAAATAGGGTGTCTATAAGATATGATTTCCTTGTTCAATAACCCATAAAAAAAAAACCCAACAAATGAACATAAGTCTGAAAAGCATAAAGATTGAAGTAAAAGTAGAAAATGTTGAGGATATTTCTATACCTGTAGAAACTTTTCTTTGTCTAGGGTTTCATGGCTACTGGTAACAATTCTTCTCCTGTAGAATTTTCTAACTCTTTGGCTGGGTGTTTTTATTCTTTTCCTCCTCTGCAAGCTCATCTTATTGTTCTCACACAGCTTGAACCACCTCCTGTTCCTCGCAAATTATGAAATGGTGCTATGATTTATCTTTATCTTCGATTTATGCCCCCAAATATCTGATTGGACTATTTTCTTGTCACATCTATCGAATTGATGTTTTTATTACTTCTTAATTTGTTCTCTCAACTCATAACAATGATTTTCCACTTAAGTCACTTAATCTCCAAATGCTAACTTGAATCTTGGCACGAATTATGGCCACCCTCCACTGACAAGACATGAACATCCTCATTCTTGTCATGATATTTAGACTTTATAAATCCTTAGACCATATGAAATAAGCATGGATACAATTATATGAACTTTAAATAAATGTCGAGAGGAGAGATTAATGTGTTACCTTGATTACCTTTGCATCCATCTTAATTTTTCTTTTTGTAGGTAGTTGGAGTAATTAAAATGGTGATTGATCACTTGATGATATTTAGGTACTTTCAACGTCTTCTTTGAATTCGTTGTTGAAATCATTTTATAGGATATAGAGCATCCTATAAGCTCTGCGTATTTTCTACAGGGTATAAAGTATCTTGTAAAAATGTGTTTTTTCTTACTTGATTTCTAATTGCGATGCTGAAATGGTTGGAGAATGTTGTTGTGTTGTTGATATTGATAAATTAATTGTTGATATTTATTTGGACTCTTGAATTCTTTTCATTTCTTGTAGATATGGTCTTATAGGTTGATCCTACCTATAAGATGGTCATGTAAAAATTTGTAGGATAACCATGTAGGTTATTTTTTATTGAAAAAAAAATGTAAAGGTTAATTGGTTGAGTATGGAAAGTGGTATTGATGAATGATGAAAAATAGAAACAAGGATAATTGAATGGAGTTGACGGAAAATGTTATGTATGGAAGATGTCATGGGAAGTGTAGATAAACTAAAAAGCTTCTTACTACTTTGATTTTCTATTTGTTCACTATTTGTTAATTTCTCCTTATGCATATGGTTACTGCAAATGGTGTCTTGGGTACCTGCAAAACAAAATATTAGTACTTAAAAAAAATCTCTTTTTATTCTCTTTTTTTTTTTCTCAAGGAAGAAGTGCCATTACTGGTTTTCACTAATGCCTTGCCTCATCAATCCTCTAGGAGGTTTTATTGATGAGGATATTTATTTATTCCTCATATATGAGACTTCCTCCATTTGAGGTTTTCACCCACATATCTATCCTAGATGCTTCTGGGAGGTTTTCATCCAGAATTTTTATTTATTTTGTTTTTTATTTTTTTCATATTTGGTTTATTGGGATGGATTGAGAGCATATATACCATCAATCACATCCAAATTTTGTGTCCTTATTGTTGTTATGAAATCTTATTTTTTGAGTGTCTTTTTGTAAACCTATAATCTGAATCCATTTACTAGTAGGGATATGCCTTCCTCATCAATGGTTCTGATTTGGATTGAACCATTATCATAACATTTCTCAATAATGTAGGGCCCTAACCACCTAGTCATCAACTCTCCCTTGAAGTCCTTAAATCTTGAGTCATATAATAGAGCCAAATCCCCTTCTTTGAACTTGTTATGCTTAATATTCGTGTCATGCCGGTATTTTCTTTGTTGTTGCACTACTTCAGTGTTGAAGAGGGATTGCATCCTATAATCATCTAAGGAATTTAGTTGGCTGAACCTTTCTCTTTGTTTTGATTGTAAATTCATGTCTAATTTCAATATCGTTCTCAATGTATGATATTCAAACTCAATAGGGACCTTGGATTTCCTACCATAGACTAAATCAAAAGGAGTAAGCCCTGTGGTAGTTTTCCATGTAATTTTGTATGCCCATGCTATTTCTGTGAGTTTATTTGACTAATATTTCTTGTTCATGATCACTGCTTTTTTGAGGATGTTTTCTAGCTCTCGGTTGGTGACTTCGGCCTATCCATTTGCTTGTGAATGGTAGGGTGTTGACTTACTATGAATAATGGTGTGTTCCTTCATGGTTTATTCAATAATTATGGATGTAAACTAAGGTCCTTGATATGTTAATATCTCTCTTGGATAACCAAACCTTGAAAATATGAATTCTTGGAGGAATACAACTACATTAGATTCAATGTCATATTTCATATCTTTAACTTAAGCCCATTTTTTCAGATAGTCGGTGCATACTAATATGTGCCTCTTTTTCCCTAATGGAGGATCAATTGTCCCTATGAAGTCCATGCCCCACTTGTCAAATGGTTCCAATTATACTTGGGGTTGTAAAGGCATCTCATTCCTCTTTGTAGTCTTCCCCTTTCTTTGACATTCATCACAATGTGAAGTGTATTGTTGAGCATCTCTATGTAGGGTTGGCCAATAATATCCAGTTTGTAATATCTTATAAGTTTTCCTCTTTGCTGCATAATTTCCTCCATATGGTTCATCATTACAATCATGGAGGATATCATGCACCTCATATTATCTTATGAATCTCCTCAAAATTTGGTTTGGGAAAAGTTTGAACAAATACCCTACTACCCAAGTATAGGCTGAACTTTTCTGAACAATCTTGCATCTCTCCTTGTAGGAGAAATGTTGAGGGAACTTTCTTGTTGTCAGATAATTTTCTATACCAAAAAACCAAGGGGTTTGTGTTGATATGGAAAAGAGGTGATTATATAGGAACCAATCATCAGTCATGTATTCTTCAGTAGGAATAGTCAACCTGGATAAAAAAATCTACAACTACATTTTGCTTTCTAGGATGATCAAGAATTGTTAGATCAGATTGTTTTAATAACAAAAATAATATAATAATCCTACCATTAATGGTAGGTTTATTCATCAAGTATCTAATGGAAACATAGTCTGTATGTGCAAAGACTTTATACCCTATAACATAATGTCTGGATTTATTGAGAGCATGAACTATCGGTAAAAATTATTTTTCTATAACAATGTAGTTGAGATTTGCACCAACCAAATTTTTAATTATGAAATAAATTGCATCAGGTTTATTTTTTTCATATTTTCCTAATACTGGTCCTACATCCTTGTCTCTTGAATCAGTGTGAATGTGAAATCGAAGATCCCAATTGGAACCTTGTAACACAGGAGCAGTTGAGAGTTTCTCTTTTACTATTTCAAAATCTTGTTTGCAGTTAAGGGTACAAAAATAATATACATCTTTGGACAACAAGGTAAAGAGAGGAGAAGCTATCTGACTAAAATCCTTGATGAACCTCCTATAGTATCATGCATGTCGAAGGAAAATTATAATATATTTTGGTTTTATAGGTGTAGGAATTAGGGTTGTGATTTAGATTTTGTTTTTGTCTACTTAATCACTCTGGAGATCAAATGATGTCCTAAAACAATCCCTTTATTCATCATCATATTACATTTTTCATTGTTAAGGGACATGTTCATTTCTCTACATATTTGGAAAACTTTGTCTAAATTTTCTAAGGCTTCATCAAAATATTTTCCATAAGGGGTAAAGTAATCCATGTAAATCTCAGGTTTTTCATGAATGAGATCTGAAAAGATGCCGAGAATTTCTCTTTGGAAAGTGGATGGGGCATTACACATGCCAAAAGATAAGACTTTGTAGGAAAATGTACCCCAGGGGAAAGTGAAGGTGGTGTTTTTTTTATTTTCAAGACTTATCTGAATTTGGTTGTATCCACTAAATCCATTTAGAAATGAAAATTATTCCTTTCTAGCTAAGACATCCAAGACTTTGTCAATGAAGGGTAGGGGGAAATGGTCTTTTCTAGTAGCATTTTTCAACTCTTGGTAATCCACGTATATCCTCCATTTCTAATTATTCTTTGTAAGAATAACCAAAGGAGAGACCCATGCATTGTCTGAGATTGGATATATGAATCCGAAATTTAGCAACTTTTGAAGTTCTTGTTTAAATATGTCTTTCATTGCATGTTTCATCCTTATTTGGGGTTTCCTAACAGGTTTGTAGTCCTCTTTGATTTAAATATGGTTAGTACAGATAGAAGGATGTATTCCTTTCATGTCTCTATAATTCCATGCAAAAAATTTGAAATTTCTTTTCAACACATCTAATAGCTTTTTTTCTTGCTGACAAGTAAGTTTATTGTTGATTTTGAGTGTTTTTTCAGGGTTGATCACTATGGTTTTGACAATTGGATATTCTATCTCAGAAGTGAACAAATTTGTCCATAATTATCTACTATTTTTAGGAAAAATTTAATATTTTTTATCGTCATTTATCCCTTCTATTTTCACATCAGTTGGATATTGATTTTGCAGAAAATTTTCAAGGAAAGTGTCCTCATCAATTGTACTATCAGTAAAGGATGTGTTGATTGTGTATATGGGATAGGCGGTTGATTTTGTCAGTACTTCTTCCTCTTCCACCCACATAGGAATATTTTATATTATCAAAGGTTAGGCAAAAGGATAAAGAACAATCTTCTTTTGGGATAGGTTTTCAATTGTAGTAATATTTCTTTCTCTACGACCAATGTATTCATCTATTGTGTCCAACCAAGGATTTTCCAAAATTAGAGGATAACCATTGGTTTGAGACTTAGGTTCAAGGACTAGGAAGTCAGTAGGGTACACCCAAGAATCAATGGAGATTATGATATCTTCCAAAATTCCTTCAAGTTTGACTCTAGATCTATCTACATGCTGAAAGACAATGGGAGTATCTCTTAAAAATATTCGAAGGTTGAGTCTTGTTATAGTATATTTAGTCATAACATTGATAGAATCCCATAGATAAATAAGAGTATTTTATATTAGGGTGTTGTTGATGTGTACATTTACTAGAGGAATTCTTGGATCCAATTATTTAGGTACAATAAATTTTCCAAGCATAAGGTTAGCTAATTGTTTGATAACATTTATGGTAGGGACATGTTTTATTCTCTTGCCTGGTCTTCTAATGCATTATTCCTTGATATATTTATTGAAAATGGGCACATCTTTGAGATATTGTAAGAGAAGTATCTTTATGTACAAACTCTTAAGTTCTCCTAAAAGTTATTTTTCCTCAGATGTATAAGTTTCTTTCTTGTAATATTTCAAGGTAAGGAGGAGTTTGTGGTTGGGGTAAGGTAATATATTATTTATTAGATTATATATTTTCTAGGAGATTGGGTTGTTGTTGTAATATCTTTCCTTATCTAAAATTTATCTCTTATAGTTCCAAGGAACAAGTTTGATAAGTTGTATCATTGTTGTACATATGTTGAACTTTCTTGTTGTTAGGATTTGGAGTAGGTTGACAGAGAGATGATTTCTTTTAGGAGGAAAACTATTTTTATTAATGGTGTTAGGTTGATGATGCAATACCCCTACCTCAACAGGTTATGATTGACCTCTCATTCTAAGTATCATTCTATTCCCTTGAGTCAGAATGGCTCTTTAGTTCCCATAGGAACCTTAAAAAATATAACAATAGGTCCTTTTTAGGATTTACACCTGCGTGAAAAAGCACTTGGTGCGAACTCATACTTCCCCATGACCACAGGTGTGACCATAAAATTACCCCAAAGGGCGCGTGGGGTTTTGTGACTTCGTGATTCCTATTACGAGCCTCCCCTGACTCCTTCAATCCCTGAAACCCCGAAATGAGCTAACATTTCTTTTATCTCCTCCCTTATAACTCAACCATGTTACCTCAGTCAATTCCTGGGGTCCACCTCCGAACGTGTCGGGATTTCACGGCTCGTGAGTTCACGATGTGACTCTTTCCCTTTTTCCCGAAGTCTGAACTTGTGTCTTCCTTACCTTCATATCAATGGTCCTAACTCTTCCTCAATATGATGATCTAGATTGTATCAGAATTTCATGTATTGGGATTTTGCAACTCAAGACCTCCAAGTTATGACCTTCTCCACACTCTGACTCCTAAAGTGATGAAATTCCAAGCATTAGATCAACAAATCTCGTTGATCCAGATCTAACAGTTGTTCTCCCTCTTGATCTTACAAATTCTTAAGGGATATCTCCTTAACCCTTTCGTTGATATACGAGATCTAATGGTCCACGAAAAAATGGTAGTTCTCCCTCCGAGAAACTTCAACCGTCCATTCAATTTCTTGATAACTCCTGGCCAAATAGCTTGGCATCTTTTCTCCTGAGCTTGTTTCTGCAAGGTGATTTCAAACCCTTTCCTTCCTTCAAACTCTTCGAAGTCTATATCCCTCCTGAGCTTGGATTATTATTTCAACTCAAGGGTTCTAAGAAATCCTGCACGCACTCCTTGCGGCCTTCACGATAATCACTGATTATTTGACGTCTTCCTCTTCTGTGCACTCCCTACAACATATATCCTTCAACCACTCGCTTGGGTTGGAAAAGTGTAAGACTTCAACCTACCTGCATACTCCTTGCACGAATCTCTGCTATACTTGCACTTCTACTGGTATGAGAACAACGATATCTTTCTTGATCTTTTTCTGAGGTAAAACTCATAAATTATCGACGCACTCCTTGCAGACTTTCACTGCACTCCTTGCAGGAATTCTCAGGAAGATAAACAACTAAAACTCATACTCTCCCTCTCATAGACTTCATACATTCAAGATGAAATCATACATACACAAAGCATTGAAACAAATGCATAATGGAGAATATAAGCAAACTGTGAACATACCATTCAATAGATGCAAACAATATTCATCGCAACACCATGAGATTGAGTCAAAGCATTCTTATCTTAACTCAAGCGTTCATATACATGGGTTCGATAGAAACATATATCTTCTTATACCAATTCTATAGTCTCTATTCTTTTATGCTCTTTCTCTTACATCTCTAATTCTTACAATGAGAAAAATCTTACAATCCAATAAATACGAGGGATCTTTCTAGAGTTTCCCCTCCTACAACTCTAACTATCTAATCGAATTAAAATATCTACAACTACTTTACATTTATTACAATAAATTCCTCTAATAAACAGATGAGAGAAACCGCTCATGATCTGCATTACAATCCCCAAACCATAAAAGAAAAAATATCCTCCCATATATTACATTAATGTTTTATCTTTTCAAATTGAAAACGTTCTCAAAATGTGTGTTGGTGCGTTTCCAACTATCCTTCACTTTATTGGCTTGCAATTCTCCTGCATCATACTCCTCTGGCTGAAAAATTCATGATCTCTTGCATCATCTGTCCATGTTCTGAATCTCCGCTTCTCTTTCCCAATTGGCATCCTCAATCGGGTGTCCTTTCCACTTCACTAAATACTCAAAATATGTCTTTCTCTAGGTTTTCTTGCTAACTCTTTGATCAATGATCTTTTCCATTTGTGGCTTTTCAGATACATGCAATTGTTTGACCCACTGAAATTCTTTTTGATTCTCTTCCTCATCTGCTTCATCTTCTCAGTAAGGATACAAATCTGCTACATTGAATATGGGTGATATTCCCACACCATCTGGAAATTCTATCTCATAAGCATTTGCCTCAAATTTTCGTAAAATATTACACGACCCTATCTTTTTAATTTTCATTTTATTATACGTTCCCCTTGGGAATATTTCTTTTCTTAGATGCACTAAGACTAAATATCCCACTTCTAACTAAAACTCTCTTCTGTGTTGATCAACTCTTTGCTTATATTCCTAGTTGGAATTCTTCAATCTCTCTTTAATCTTACTATGGAGCTCCTGCATCTCTGTTGTAAAATATTCCGCTCCAACACTTCTGAACTCACTCTACTCTAAGTCTCTCAACTCAGATACTCCTCTTGGCTGCATTCCATATATTATCTAGAATGGGCTTTGTATTGTGCTCTGGTTAGGTGAGTCATTATATGCAAATTCTACTTGTGGAAGAATTTGATCCCACTGACTATGATGTTAAACTACTAAACTCCTCAACAAGTCCTATAAACTTCGATTTACTACCTCATTCTGTCCATCCGTATGAGGGTGATATGCTGAGCTAAAAGATAAAATCGTCCCTAGATTCTTTCGTAGTGTCCTCCAGAAATGACCAAAAAAATTGGTATCCCTATCCGAAATAATACTCTTGGGTAAACCATGAAGTCGAACAACTTCTCTGAAAAATAGATTTGCAATGTGTGTTGCATCAATGGTTTTCTGACATGGAATAAAATGTGCCATTTTTGAAAATCTGTCGACTACCACAAATATGGAATCACAACCTCTCTGTGTCCTCGACAACCCTAACAAAAAATCCATGATCATTGCATCGCACAACCTCTCTGGTACTGGAAGTGGTTGATACCATCCTATATTTTGTCTTTTCCCTTTTGCGTGCTGGAAAATTCTACACATGTTCACAAATTTCTTGACATCGGTCCTCATCCATGGCCAATAATATAAAATTTTCAGTTGTGCAAATGTTTTGTCATGGCTGAAATGTCCATCCAATCCCCCACTATGTTTTTATTTCAGAAGATTATCTCTCATAGAACTCTTCGGGATACACAATTGATTTCCTTTGAATAATAAACCATCCTGGATTAAGTATTCAATCCATTGGCTTTTGTCTCTCAGAAAATGATTTTCACACGCTTCATAAGCATCGTTGAAATCTAAATCATCTCTGTACATATCCTTAAGGCTATCAAAACCTAAGGTCTTCACATGAAACTCCTGCAGAATCAAACATTTCTTGCTCAATGCATCAACAACCTTGTTAGCAGTTCCAGAAATGTGCTTTATAACAAAAGCAAAGTTCTACATAAATTCAACCCATTTCGCATGTTTCTGGTTCAATTTCTCCTGTCTGGTTACGAATTGTAAATCATGGTTGTCGCTATACAAAACAAACTCCTTTTGAACCAAGTAGTGCCTCCATTTCTTCAATGCTTGTATGATTGCATAAAACTCTTTATCATATGTGGGATATTTCATCTTGGCATCATTCATCTTCTCACTGAAGTATGCAATTGGTCTATTGTCTTGAATTAAGACTGCTCCAATTGAAAATCCACTTGCATCACATCTGACTTGAAATATTTTACTGAAATCTAGCAAAACCAGAACTGGCTGTCAAATTAAATTCTCTTTCAACAACTTTAAACTTTTCTCTGCTTCCTCTGTCCAATGAAAATATTTATGTCTTTTCTTGACTGTGTCCATCATTGGTGAAAAAATTCCACTAAAATCTCTGATGAACTTCCTGTAAAAACTGGTTATTCCATGGAATCTTCTGACTTCAAAGATATTCCTTGGCAATGACCATTATTTGATTGATTTTAACTTCTCAGGATCCATATTCAACTCATTCGAAGAGATCACAAAACCCAAATAAATGATTTCTTTCTTCATGAAAGATGAGTTCCTTAAATTTATTAGTAACTTTTCTTGCTATAACCTCTTCATCACTAGAGCTAGGTGTCTCAAATGTACCTCCTTAGTCTTACTGAAGATCAGTATATCATTAAGATACACAATTACAAACTTTCCAATGAAATCCTTCAAGACTTCGTTCATCAATCTCATGAAAGTACTTGGCGCATTCATCAACCCAAACGACATGACAAGCCATTCATACAGTCCTTAATTCATCTTGAATGTTGTCTTCCATTCATCACCTTCCCTCATCCTAATCTGATGATAACCTCTTTTCAAATCAATTTTTGAAAAACAATTTGCCCCACTCAAGCAATCCATCAAGTCATCCATCCTCGGTAAAGGAAATCTATACCTGATGATGATTTTGTTTATATCCCTCGAGTCTGTACACATTCTCCATCCACCATCCTTCGTTGGACGTAGCATACAACACATGGACTCAATCTTTCTCTTATCAACATCAAATCTTGGACTTTCTTCTTGACTTCTTCATTCTCCTGCAGCGTCAATCTATATGTTGTTTTTTTCAGTAAACTCTCTCCTGGTATAAGGTTAATGTGATTGCTTATACTTTTGATGGGTGGAAATGAACAAGGTAAATCATCCACCACTATATCAGCAAAATTCTCAAGCATTTCCTGAATTTCCTCAGGTAGATCATCTATCGAAGTACTAGTCAAGATGACTCTAGGTTTTCTCACCACAACAAACTACATGTCTTCTTCTTTCCTAACTTCATACAGAAGTTCCTTCCCACTCATGTGAAGTATAGTATTTCTTTTTTCTTCTTTCACCTTCTTGTCTTCAATCGGAAGCAACATATGCGTCCTACCATTCTTCTCCAAGGTGTATGTGTTCTTTCTCCCATCATGAACAACATTTTTGTCATATTTCCACGGCCTCCCAAACAAAATATGACATACATCTATGGGAATAACATCACATAAAATCTCATCTCTATATCCCCCTATCTTAAATTCAACTAAATATTGTTTAGTGACTATTACCTGATGTCCTTTTTGCAACCACGAAACCTTGTATGGGCTCGGATGTGCAACTGTTTCCAATTCCAACTTCTCCACCATTTATGTGGATACTAGGTTATCTATACTTCCATTTTCCACTATTACCTTGCATACCCTATCCTTGGTCTTTCAAGAGGTTCTAAAAAAACTGTTCCTCTGGACTGGATTCTCTATCTCCTTCTCTGGATTCAAGAGAACTTTCCTCATCATTAAGGATCTTCCGCCTTCTCCATATTTTGCCTCAACATTTCGCTTTTGCACTTATGAAATGTGAGATTCACCTCCTCCATCTCTTTTTCTATCAGGACATTCAAAATATTTATCTTTGATCTTTCCACAGACAAGACACTTTATTTCACCTTCTCTGCCTCTTCCTCTTTCTCGCGGAAAAGTGTTCATATCGACATATTGTCTTCCCTATGAACTTCCTCCTCTTTTTGGGTGATTATGAGGCTTCTTTTCTTCATCCTTGGGCTTCTGTACTTTGTCCTAGGAAATTTATTTTCCTCTGATTGGACTTCTAACTTTTCCCCTTTGACCTCTCTTTCTGGCCAATTTTACTTTTTCCTTTGAAGCAATTTGATAAGCATCTTCTACATTTCTAATTATCACCATGATCATCTCATCTTGAATTTAATATCTCAAGCCATTCATGCATCTGGCGATTTTTTCATCATCACTCTCATGACGACTTGCCCTGATGTTGAGTCTGTAAAATTCTTCAATTTATTCCTTCACTGTCATGGGTAAAATCATGAATATGGGTAACACTTTTGCTTGTTTTATGAGAAAAAAAACTGCATTTTCACAAGTTCTTCAACTTCCAGAATACAAAAGTATTTGTTTTATTTAGAATTTCACTTTATAGTAAAAACAAAACTTGTGCATAATTTTGTTAACTTTCCAATGACTATTTTTCAATTTTTTTTTATTAAGATTTGATATGTCAATTTGATAATTGTTTAAGAGTATGTTCCTTAAACATGAAAGCAATGATAATGAGTTATTTTTTCCTACAACAATGTATCTATTATTAAACTTATGTTTTTAAGATACAAAATATACTACAACAATATACAGAGACTCTATTTTATTATGACTATAATTTTGAATCTAACGGATGAATATTATAATTTCTAGAATTTTTTGAGGTTGACCAAGTTGAAAACATTGCATATTTTAAACACATGTTTTCCCACACCTTGTATCTATCTTAATTTTTACTTAAAAGTAAAATCTAAAAATACCCTTTTGAAGAGAACAATTTAAGGTTTATGAATATAAATTTTCCATAATTTTCCACTGTGTATTTTTAGACATACGTATTTTTCATTTCACCGAATCATAATATCACCTAAAAATGTTATGTAGTGATTTTTTTATACAATTAAATAAAATTAGATAAAAACAATGAAAATGAAAACAAATTATATCCAATGAAAGTAGATTCAATTTTAAAAATGTTGGTATCAATTTTGAAACCAATTTTTGAGTATTTGTAGGAGTCTGTTACCTCGAAAGGTCAAGTAAGATGGAGAGAATTTGCAGTTTCCTGCAACCAGTCCCATTTTCAGGTTTTCAGTCGAAACCTAGTTTTTAACGAAATATGTTAAAAATAAATGTTTCAGCCAAAAAGTCTTTCGGTCGAAATATGCTTACCACAAGAAAATAATTCATCCGAGAAACGTTTTACACGAATTTCGAGGACACCGTTCAATTTGACATGCAAATTTTCGGCCGAAAAAATCTCTAGCAACATTTTTTGGGCCAAAAAATTTTCGCTAGGAATTTTTTAGACCCAATTGTCACGAAAATGTTACCCATCTTCATGATTTTACCCTCATCCCCTTCTGTCTCAAATTTTTCATTCTTCGAAATAGATTAATTTGGTAATATCTGGGTATAAACTTGGCTTTCATATTTGCGACCATCCTATCTGAGCTTTTGATTTGTTGCTTGACCTTGCAACGCATGTCAGCCTGTAGTTCATCCCACCATAGTGTTGCATGCCCTTTCAATCTAGTGACATCATGTTTTACTTTCTTATCTTCTTTGATATCCTCATAGTCAAAGTATTTATCTAGCTCATAGTTG
Source organism: Picea glauca (assembly GCA_000966675.3). Classification (NCBI taxonomy): domain Eukaryota; kingdom Viridiplantae; phylum Streptophyta; class Pinopsida; order Pinales; family Pinaceae; genus Picea; species Picea glauca. The sequence continues at coordinate 179,841 of JZKD02S0135640.1, forward strand.
AAGCATTCGTAAGTTGCCTTCATACATAAGGATTTCCATTTTTTCTCTCGCCCCTATTCTTGCAACAACTCTAAATAGACATTCCTCTGCAGCATCTTCAACTACAAATTCTTCTTCTTCGAGTCTTTCTTCATTCTCATTTTCGGATTCACTAACATCTCCAATATCACTTGCTACAATTGAGCACAAAGTTCTCTCATTTCCCTTTCCACGGCTGGATCGGGCATGGGTCTCTCTTGACGTCTTCTGGGTGACATTGTTTAAATATTTTTCACACAGAATTCAAATCACAACTTGCCTTTTGTCTCCCTTGCTTACAAAAAACAATGATTGTAAGCTATGATACCACTTGATGCAACACCCCTACCTCAAAAAGTTCTTCCTTACCTCCCGGTCTAAGGATAGTTATATTCCCTTGAGTCAGAATGGATATTTATTTCACACATGAACCTTCACACATATAACCACAGGTCCTTCTTAGGATTTATGCCTGCGCAAACAAGATCTAGGTGCAAAATCTTACTTCCCTATGACCACAGGTCTGACCACAGACTTACCCCAAAGGGCGTGTCGGGTTTCATGACTTCGCGATTCTGGTTATGAGTCTCCCATGACTCCTTTGATCCCATAAACCCCTAAATGGCCTAACAGATATTTTAACTCCTCCCTTATACCTCAACCATGTGACCTCAGTCAATTCTTGGGGTCCACCTCCGAGTGCGTCATGATTTTGTGGCTCGTGAGTTCACAATGTGATTCTTTCCCTTTTTCCTAAAGTTCGAACTCACGAATTCCTTGCCTTCAGATCAACGGTCTTGATTCTTCCTTGATCTGACGGTCTTGATTGTATCATAATTTCATGTATCGGTATTTCGCAGCTCAAGAACTCCAAGTCATGACCTTCTCCACACTCTGACTCCCGAAGTGCTAAAATTCCTAGCATTAGATCAACGAATCTCGTTGATCCAAATATGATCACTATTCTCCCTCTTGAGCTTAAGAATGCTTAAGATCTCTCTCCTTAACTCTTCTGTTGATCTGTGAGATCCAATGGTCCATGAAAAATTGAGTTCTCCCTCCGAGAAACTTCAACCGTCCGTTCAATTTCTTGATAACTCCTGGCCAAATAGTTTGACGTCTTTTCTCCTGAGCTTGATTCTACAAGGTGATTTCAAACCCCATCGTTCCTTTGAACTCTTTGAAGTCTCTATCCCTCCTGATCTTGGATTCTTATTTCAACTCAAGGGTTCTAGGGAATCCTGCATGCACTCCTTGCAGCCTTCATGATAATCATTGATTATATGACGTCTTCCTCTTCTACGCACTTCCCGTAACAAAAATCCTTCAACCACTCACTTGGGTTGTAAAAGTATAAGACTTCAACCTGTCTACGCACTCCTTGCACAACTTTGTGCTATGCTCACACTTCTACTGGTATGAGAACAACAATATCTCTCCTGAGATTTGTTTGAGGTAAAACTCAGAACTTGCGACACACTCCTTGCAGACTTTCACTACACTGCTTGCAGGAATTATCAGGAAGAGAAACAATTGAAACTCATACTCTCCCTCTCACAAACTTCATACATTACACATGAAATCATACATACGCAAAGCATTGAAACAAATGCATAATAAAGAATATAAGAAAACTGTGAACATACCATTCAATAGATGCAAACAATATTCATCGCAACACCATGAGATTGAGTCAATGAATTCTTATATTAACTCAAGCGTTCCTATACATGGGTTGTATAGCAACAACTATCTTCTTATACCAATTCTAAAGTCTCTGTTCTTTTCTTCTCTTGCTCTCATAGCTCTAATTCTTACAATGAGAATAATCTTACAATCCAATACATACAAGGGAGCTTTCTAGAGTTTCCCCCCCTACAACTCTAACTATCTAATCGAATTAAAATCTCTATAAATACTTTACATTTATTACAATAAATGTGATGCAGGAGCATCGCCCACGTCAAGTGAGCCAGCGCGAAATCGAAGGACAGTTGGACAAGACAGCACAATTCCTTTTTGAATAACACTTGGAAGTTGTTGTGCGATCTTAAATGAGTCATTTAAGAGACAACGCACTTGTATATTGTAATGGACCTTGAGCAGATAGCTCTCGTCCTTAGGTAGATGAGGCATTTAATAGATTTAATGTAAGTAGATAGAATATTTAATTCTAGATTTGATAGCATAGAATCCAAGAGGGAAACGGGATATAGACACCCTCCTTTGTATCATTGTATTATTATTATTGAGAGCATTCAAGGAGAGAAGAGCAAGCAGAGAAGTGTATGAAAAACACCCATGTACAGGCAATTGAATTAATAGAAGAGAACTTTGATTCAAATCCATGGTTTGTGTTATTCTCTGTGTATTTATGATGTTATGCTCATGAATGTTTGTTTTCTGTCATACATTTGATTTTATATGCTGTGTATGTGATTTCATGGCTGAATAGAAGTCTGAGAAGAAATGTGAATGAGTTTCAATTGTTTCTCTAATTGAGCCAAGATATTCCTGCAAGGAGTGTAGTCGAATTTGTCCGCAAGGAGTGCGTTGAAAGAAGGGTTCAATTTGAGTTAGCTTTTGTTCTCATTCATATCAGAAGTGCAGATTTGGCACCAGAGCCGTGCAAGGCATGTGCAGGATAGACAAAGTCTCATAGTTTCGATTCTGAGCAAAGGGATTGAATATTTACTGTTGCAGGAGTGCGCAGGGTCGAAGGCTTCAACACTTAGGCATTGTTGAAGATTTGCTGCAAGGAGTGCGTGCAAAGTTTCCTTCTGAAGATTGAATCCATGAAAAGCTTAGAAGGAATAGGCCATTTGAATTTAATAAAAGGTAAATGTAGGGAAGCTATTGTGGAAAGTATGAGGGAATCATCGCAGGTTAGCGAGCGAGTGAATGAGTCTCGTGGGGAGACACTTATTCCTTTCGCAGAAATCATCAAAGGAAGAACGGATGGTCGAAATCCATTGAGGAGGTTTCGCGAAGTTTCGTGGGCCGTCGGATCTCACGGAAGTGCCAAGAGGTTACGAGGAGAACATTCGAGAGTTCGAAGCTCAGGAGGAAGCAGGTCGTCTATCCTAGATAGGAGGGACCGTCGGATCTACGCGTGACATCGCATATCGGCATATCGTGAGTCAAGGCTCCGAGTTGTTGTAACAAGGATTGCGATATCGCGATACGTGATATCCCGACAAGTCTAGTGTCGTCCAGCAGTGAGGACACGTGTCAGGAGATCCCAGTAAGTTGGGGTTCGGAGAATCGGATTTTTCAAAGGCAGGAAACACTTGCACATTGGAATCGCGATCCGCGATATTCCGACGGTGACTTAACAGTGTGGGACCACGAGAGATAGTGGGGTACAGGTGGCATCGTATCAGGGATCGGGGAAAAACAAGTCCTGAGTCCATCGACATCAGGATTCGCGATCCCGCAAATTCTGAAATCCCGATAGAAGGATAGAAGGTGGAGAAGTCAAGTCCCCACGTGTATCGGGGAATCGATACATCGGGATTCAGAGGTTGGAATTTCAAATTGTTGACATCGCGAGTAGCGATTTCTCGATAGGGAGAAACTCCGATAGCAAGGGGGAAAGTCAATGATTGAACAAAGCCATCAGGTCTCGGGGATCTGAGGACCCAGGGATAAACCGCGAACTCGTGAAGCTGTGAATTTCGATTCCTCAATAAGCAAGGAAGAGGAGTCGAGCGAAGTGAACTGTGGGTGCAGATTTCCCGAAAGAGAAATAGAAGAGCCTTTGGGTTATTCAAGCTGAAGAGAAAGAAGGTCCTGTGGGAGAGGACATACCAGTGAGGGTGCGGCTGCGTCAAAATGCCTCCAACAAACAGATGAGAGAAACCACTCATGATCTTCATTACAATCCCCAAACCATAAAAGAAAAAATATCCTCCCAAATATTACATTAATGTTTTATCTTTTCAAATTCAAAACATTCCCAAAATGTGCGCTGGTGTGTTTCCAACTATCATCCACTTTTCTTGCTTTATTGTCTTGCGATGCTCCTGCATCATTTGAGGAGGAGGAAATATTGTAGGTTGTTGAAAATTTTGTGGCCTCCATCCTTGTGGAGGTTGACTCCATTTATTTTGTGGCATGCTAGGAAACAATTGGTATGGAGAATAAATTGGAGTTCCTTGTTACTCCCAAGGATTTGGGTTCATCCAAGGTGATGGGTTATATTATGTTTGAGGAGACATTTGTGAATTATATGCACCAAAAGTTTGAGCAGGATTGAAGTCAAAACCTTTTTGGAATGGTCTTTGTGCTCCAGGCCTCCTTTGATTGATGAATTATGGTGATTCCACATTCTCCTCTGCTCCTCAAAATGTAGCTTTCAATCATGGAAAAGAATAAAATTTGTTAGTTGGATGATTTTCTTCACAAATACCGCAAACATCTATAAGATCTAAAGGGAACTCATTTCTAGGTTGCTTTTCAGTGCATTTGGGACAATAGACAACCAATTCCTTCTCTGCTTCCTTCTGTTTCTTCTTTATATACAAAGTATCCATTTTCATGGATAAAGAGTGTAAATTATCAGTTTTCATGACTTCTATCAACCCTCCTAATTCATTCTTTATATGAGTTGTAGCCAGTTAAAATTTTTAGATGCAAAACCTCTACCGCTTCTAAATTTCTTTCTTGATGACCTTGATTGGTTCTTGAATATTGTTTTTGTATCATCATAGTCCAATTGATAGATATATCCATTGGATAGAAGATTCAATGTTTCCATCTAATCTTCTCTTACACCTATGAGTAAGACAAGCTTGAGTGAGTCTCTGTCCAGAGTGAAATTTTGTGCTCTCTTGTAGCTTAGTTGAAATATATCTTCAAAGTATTCAAGATATTCATCAGGTCCTTGTGTCATTCTAATAATCTCATCCCTTGTATCTCTTTCTCTATAATAGTATTTCTTTCTTTCAATGAAGATATTTTTCATTTGATCCCAAGTTGTACTATTTCCTTCCAAGATCATAAAACATCTTAGAGATTAATCCTTCAAGGTAGAAGGAAAATGTTTGAGCTTCTATTCATTAGTAGTATAATCATATGTCCTACATATAACTGCAAACTTAAACAATAAAGTGTCAGGATCTTCATAAACAAGCCCACGAAAATTAGGTAAGTCAGAAGGATTAATGTTTTTCATCTTGGCCTCTCCATTTCATTCCCGAATAGGGAACTCAAATATTTCTACCATCTCTTCTTCACTAGCCATGGCATGAGGCGAGGGAGACTAATCCTCTTTTGAAATATTTTCAAATTATCTAGCTTCCGTTTCCAAGAAAATTTCTAGTGTTTCAGGACCAATCTATGGATTGCTTGGACTTGTTTTTGTGGTGGGGGTTTTGGAAAAAAAATTATTCTCCTATCTATAGGTATAGTCATTCATGAAATAAAAAAGAAAGTAATTTTTTTTTTTTTTTTTTAATATAATGCAAAAAGAGAGTGTGACAAAGAGATTTCAATACTCACACAAAGTGAAAACACTTGGGTTGTTACACTACATAAATTTTATAGTGAATTTGGCCTTGTGACTGAGGTATCCTTTTTTACTTCTCCAAGTCACACAAAATAAAACAAAAATAAAATAACATGCAAAATTCAACACCTCCCCGAAAATGGCACCAAAAGTGATGGCCCTAGGATAACAAAAATAACATATTGTACCCTTGTCTCCTTACTTTACTTTGTCAACCTGGGGTTAATACAAACTTAAGAAATGCTATGCACTGTACGTGCCATATGAAATTGTCGGTAGCAAAGGCCTGAGACTGATCAAAGGTTAAAGATGTGGAATGATGCAAAAATGTAGAAATGGCAGAAAGCAACTCTAAACTATTGTTTAAACGTAAAATAGCCAATCTGAAAGTACAACTAATCTAGATTCCATGAAAAATAACTTATTATAGTGGCAGTAAAGGACACTGAATCATAATCATTAAATTGAGAACATAAAATTAATCCAATCTAATCTATGACAAGAAGTTGTAATTGAAGTGAGGATACACTAATGCATGAATAAAGCAACTAATTTATTTCTAATCCTTTGATCAATGGAAACCATATGTTTTTTTATTATTTAGTGGGTTTTTCATGAAAATAAGATTAATATGAATTTAACTTTGAAGTTAAAACTTTCCTACATGAAGTCTCTACAGGAACTATAAAGTTCTACAAGAACTATGTAGTTTCTACAGGAAAATCCTACAGGGAGAAAAAATGAAGATAGAAAAATATTGTAAGTATTTAGAATCATGAAAAAAAATAGACTATAAACAAATGAAGTGTATTTGAGGTTATTGGCCTTGGGAGGCACCTAAGAGTGCTCCAAAAGGATATTGAAACTTTCTACATGATTCCTTCTTTGACTAGATAATTAGTGATAACTTTAATAAAAGTTGGAATTAATCATGCAAAGCTATACTAAACTTCAATAGAGAATAAAATACTATCTAAACATGCATGAAAACTACAAAAATTGTAACAGGTTCCTTGATCCCTCTTGGATGGGCCCTACCCAAGAAGCAAAAGGAGACTAAAGAAAAATTTAGTGGACTGAAAGAAAAACCATCTTTATTTAATGAATATTAGTAATACATCAAGAGTTGGAAGGATTTTATTTTCAACAAAACTATTCACAAAGTCTCCATACAATGATTCTCCAAAAATTCTCTATATTCCGCTCTCCTAGACTAGAGGTGTATATATAGCTTGATAGTTCAACCTCTCTTCCTAAATAGAGGAGAGAAGTGAATAAATGAGGGATCTCAACCCATTGAATATGTATATCCAACTGTTGATGATCAGGAGTGGTCATTAATGCACAAGGAGCACTCTTGGATATAGGTGGGGACAATGTCCCTTGATCCTTGGCTGGTAGTGCATTGAGGGAGACAAAATCCCTTGTTTATAAGGTGTTGGCGCCCCTCACTTTTGAAGTTCAACCTACTTGGAGGAATGCACATATTTGGAAAAAACATTAGAACAAAAAGGAACATTATTCACAAAAAATACACCTCAACAAAAATTCATTAAGAAACATGCAAAATATCCATGAATTACTATCAAATATGGTCAAAAGAAAATATTAAGTCATTTTATGGTGGAAAAATGTGCCAAATATGAGCCTTTAAAATAGGCAATAATTAGGCTCATCAACAAACTAACACCAAAAACAACAAAAAAAAATCGAAGAACAGAAGAAGACACCAGTGGGCATAGTTGATAATATTTTTTAAATAAATATCATTTGTGAACTACCTTAGAGAAAGAATATTTACCTAGAAGTATATTCAAATTCCATTTATAATGCTCACATATTCAATTTAAAAAATGTAAAAGAAATTCAAAATCTAAAATGAAAAACAAAGGGAAACAAAATGAACAATCACAAGAGCTGAGGGGTCTCTCTTGTCATATAAAGTGAACTCGTTGGATATAATTGGCGACTTTTTCCCATTGTGTAGATCATTTATATTCTTATGTTGGATATATGAAAAGAATAAGTTATTTTTGAAGTCATAATTGTATCTAAAGGATTTGTGACTAATCCATAAATGTGTTTGTTATTTGAGTTTTTCTATGTGTTGAACATATGAACTATTTATTTTCTTAGTGTTTAGAATGTTTATGTTGTTGTGATTTCTAATGAGTATAGGGATGATTTTATATGCCTCCTATGTAACTATTTGAGATGATATCTGAAATATTAGTAATTTAACATATTCTTGATTGTCATAAACTATTTTTGTTGTCAAAAATATCATTTTAAGTTGTACTCATGTATTAGTTTTGCTCCTACACAGGATAGGTTAGAAGTAGTTAGGTCAAATTAATTTTATTTTAGTTCATATTAGATTTAGAAATAATAATAACCCTTTGGGGGATGTTCCACTCTCTTTCCCCTTTTGATCTTTTAATTCATAGTGGTAACTAGCTCTACATACAGGTTAGAAATGCTACACCAAATGAGAATAGTTATAATTGGGACCTTCCATCGAGTGTTCTCCCTTACCTACTTAATAGGTCATTTGTACCTGTGAACATAAATGATGCTAGAAGGAGGTCCAGATGACAAGATGATCCTATGGATTTTCTCTAATTAATTCTTTTAATTTATTAATGGATCCATCCCATATCCCTTTATTGAGATGTTTTTCTGGTACTGTACCTCTTAAAAATCCTAGATAGATTTTACATTTCTTTTCTCAAATTAAATTTGATGGCGAGGGTGAAACCTTTGCATCTGAACATGCTTTAAATTTTGGAAATTTTGTGTTTCTCAAAATGTTACTGATGGAAGTGTCACTTACAGGTTGTTCACTCTCACTCTCGCAGGATGGGTCAAGAGATGGTGTGATACCTTGTCGGTTACCTTTATTCCCACATGGGAGCAGTTTATGTGTCAATTTTGGCATTCTTTTGAGAATTATAATTATGATGATTTGTGTGCAGAAATATCAAAGCTTAGGAATTTGTATCATGATCTCTTTAATGGTTTTATCTTCCAAGAATCCACACATTTTCCTATTCAAATAAACTCAATGGGGCCTACCCCTTTTGAATTAGTCAATTGTGGTAATGTGAATGTGGAATATAGAAAGGATAAGACCTCTTCCCATGAAATTGGTATAACTATGAATTATCATCCTTTTTCATGGGATGAAGGACATGTTGTAGCAAATGTATATCAAATGATGTCTTCTAATTTTTCATCTTCATTTTTTATCAATAGAGATTCTTCTTATTCAAGTAGCCATATAGTTGAGATTGTTGATGTTAATGGATTCCACTGTTTTATTGAAGACATCTCTTATACCATGGTGGATGCTAATCCTTGTATACCATTTGACTCCACTAATTTATCTCAAGTTGATTGTTGCTTGAAGTATGAGCTCAGGGAGGCTTTCCAAGATAATGTGGTACTTTGGTCTACATTGATGGTTATTTCATGCCCTCATTCTTTTGTCTTTCCTTCATGAATTAACAGGTATATCAACACAACAATTCTCTCACCAAATACAATTCATACAAATTCTATGCATTGTTCTCATTTGGTATGCTACTTTCCCCTAGACTCCCTCCATCAATTCTATGTTATTCATGGTGGATTTTATGATAGAATTGAAGCATGGTTGGAGGGATATTACTTGGATAGATTTCCCATGAATTATCTCTATGACATATTTAATATGGTAAATAAAGTTTTTTGTATTTTAATTTTTCCTACTTTTAGTCTATCTTTATTCCAAGTTCTTCTAATAATATTTTATGATGAATATGTGTTTGTAGGCTTGGAATTACATGGTTGGATACGTTGGCATTATGACTTTACATAGTTCATTTTTCAGCCAGTGTAGTTAAGGATAGGAGTAAGATAGAATAGACTAGTCTCTTTTCCTTTGCATAGTTTAGTTTTGGTTTCTAATTTCTAATTAGTTTTTATGTTTTCCTTTTCTTTTTCATCACATTTGGTTGAACAATAAATGGATTTCTCAGCAGAGGTGGAAATAAATAAAACTCTTKTATGCTAATGTTTTCTCTTAAATTGATTTTTTGAATAAAAAAATAGTTTTTGAGACGAGGAAAAATTGTTTTGTCTCATTCTTAAAACTTTCGATGTGTTGGGGTAATTTTCAGATCAATGATTCTATTCATACATCACCATGTCAAATATTTTATCAAGCATTTTGTCATTGTACAAGTGTAATTTTTTCAATAAAGAATACTATTTTGTCCCTCTTGTGCTGAAAATGAGCACTCGGATTCGTTCCATATTTATATCTACATGATTCTAATTCGAATATTTTTCTTGATTAAATTTCTTTAGAATTCTAATCGTGTTGTCCCATACACAATGAATTAAAATTTTGAGGGTTAATTTCATCCCATATGAAATTCAACCCACTCCGATTTCTTGTAATTTCATTGGATGATTGTTTTTGGGTTTGGAATTATCTAAATGGTTTCTTACCCATTGACTGTTTTCTTTGGTTACTTTCAGCCAACATGATTTTCTGTAAAAATTTCCCTTAGCATAATGAGCATGGATTATTTTTATTTTGATTTGTTTTCTTTCAAAACTTTTAGTTTTAAATTTTGGACATTCACTACACATATCTCATGCTCTATTTAGTAAGTCTTTCAAGGATGAGTTTGGTTATTAATCTTGCATCTTGCTTAATTTATTTTTCCTCTTATACACAACAACAAGGGATACTTTTCAGACTATTTGGAAGCATGTTTTAACATTATAAAAAACAATGTTATATCAATCTTCTTTCTATAATCTATTTCATAAATTTCTTGAGAATTGATCATTTTATTCCCCAATTCACTGGTTGTCTAAAGACTCAATCCTAGTATTGTCAATTCAATGGTGATTTTCAACCTGCTTTTTTCTCGGAGAATATTTTTCTATCTTATGGATTTGAGGATGTTAAGTCACTCATTATGGTTACATGAATGAGTAATTTGTTTTTTTATCATGGCTTAGTAATGTCCTCTTATATCGATATTGGAATCATTCAAATGCTCAAGAGTTGTAAATACCTTGGTGGAAAATGTCAATGCAACTTACAAGATTCTAAATTTCATGTTTTCCACATCTATGTTGACTTTAACCATGATAACTTAAATCTTGTGCATTATAACTCATCAATCCACTTGGCCTCACATTCTTACCATTCCAAGAATATGAACGAACAACATCATAATTGTTATTGGAAAGATAAGCATGTTTAGGTTATATTGGAATGTCTTTTATTTGATCCCTCTTTCTCATGAGCTTGCTGAATTTGTTTTCTAGATTATATGTCTCATTCTTTTAAATGGAAAACCTATATATTAGAGAGACAAGCTACATAATATTATTTCTCATTTCATTTTATCCATATTTTATGCCATATGTAAGCTCAAAATAGTGAAATTTCTAGTTTCTCAACTTGGAAAATTCTTGGAAACTTTATGATATCATTCTCATAGATTTTCCCATCATGCTAAACTTCAACTTATTAGAAATCAGGCTTTAGTAATTTCATTTATTTATGATGGGGGAGTCAATCCATCTAGGCTATGATATGATATTACTTGAACCTTTCTAGAGTGTCTTAATCTCTCCCATTTACATCATAATTTCCTCTTGCCTCTTGTAAGGTTGAATATAATCATATAGATATTTCACATTATTATCATTAATGATAAGAGGAAATAAATATATTGGCTTGCAAGGATGATGATTTTAAATAATATTTTTATTTATCTTGTAAGCATGACAAAGGTTTGTTGATGGACATGTACTTTTAAAGAGTGGATGGAATTAAATTTTTATGGTTCTAATTGTTATTTATGATTTCGGGAATAAGATGATGTGTCCAGAGATACAAATAAAAATAAAATAAATGACACTAAGTCTCATGTCGAATGGAATATTATGGGAAAGCACATAATGCTTATTTCTCAAGAAGAAGGTTGTGATATTTGCCTAAATGAATGGAAGACACAAATATGAATGATTGCACCGATGTTATGCTTTTACACGAGTTTCATGATAACCGATATAGTTTAAGTTTACAATATCTTAGCATGGTTTTCTTAGGATTAGTTTAATTTTGGTCTTTATTTTTATTTTTAGTCTAGATTCATTTCAATAAGTCAGTCATTTATTGGAAGAGTTCTTCCAAAAATTTCTAATAACTGATCAAACCATTCTCTTTTGTTATACATGTTGGGAAATGGCTCATGCAACCAACAACTCAAGATTTTTCTCTTGAAATGAAAGAAACTTAGGGAAGTGTTAATCTAAAATTGGCTACTTAGATTCCTTTGCGAAATTTTTAATTAATCAACCAAGATTATCACCAATTGAATAAATGATTAGAAATATAGTCTCATTCATGTATAGATATATAAAGTGTATCTGTGAGCAACACACAATAGATCTACATCTCAAAATCAAAGATATACAAGTATAGTATCAATCTTCAAGAAGCCAATGATGCTTGATGGTTGGAGATAAGGTCTACAGAGCTCGAGCAACAACTTCAAAATATTCAAAACTCGGGTAGAAGTACAATGTCAGTGTATGAATTCACTACCCAGAGGTCTTCGACAACTCATCAAGAAAACACAAGAGGATCTTGATGATCAGGCATAAAAATTCATTGATTTTGAACAAGGACTTGATTGGACTTTTAGGATGGTCGAGCATGAGGTCAAGAGAGAAAACTATAGAAAAACTAACTTAGATTGGGTAACAATTCCCTTGGAAAATAGCATGATAGATGATCAGACTCAGGTAACATGACATTGAAATAAGTTCATTATGCAGGAGGCAACACAAACTTTCCACGTGTCTGGAAGAATAACCAAACAGAGGAGGACACAACTCTATGTAGGGAGAACTTCCTAAGCTCATATTATAGCCCAAAGCTTGATGAACAAATGAAAGGATGTTCTTTGTCCAAGGGCGACTCATTTTGCTTCCGAAAACGAATATATATTTCCCGTCCTCTTTTTGGGTTTTTTTAATTTTTTTTTTTGTCTTTTTCAATTTTTTAAAGAGCTTGAAAAAGAATAAAAGAATGCTATGTTGCAAAGGAGGAACAAGTGTCACAAGCATACTAGTTCTAAGCGCAAGGAACACACTGATTCTCAGAGAAATGAGACATGTGCAGAAAAAGGACACTCAGGGAAACTTCCTCCATGGGTGTAGGTGTCAAGTCACAGAGGAAAATTTCTACAAGGCTTGCGTATAAGGCATGCTTCAAAGGTTTAGTTGAGAGAAACATGGAGCCATAATTAGGCCAAAGACACAGAGATGCAAATGCGATTAATAAGACACAATGAAAACCCCCTTCAATGTAATTTTAACAAGCCCAGAGAAGGTAATATCGGTAGTTTTTTTATGTTTAGAGAGTCTAAAAAAAACATAAAAGAAGACTCCACTGGGGTACCTTTTTCGAAAATAGTCTAGTCGATTCGAAAAAGGTGTAAACTAGAACCTAAAAGACATCTATTCAAAACAATTTTAACGAGTGTGACAAAGAAAATATCACTCGATAATATTTTCAATTTTAAGGAGTTTGAAAAGAGCTTAATTATGGACTGACAACCTTTTTCTAGATTTAGTCTCCTTAGCCCGAAAAAGTATAAAATTTACCGAGGAGAAATCTCCCGGCGAGACGAATCTTCTGAGGTGTACCTTTTTCCTCCATAATCTACAGGCTAGAAAAATGGGTAAACTCATTCCAGTAGATGTTCTTCTGGACCAATTTAACGAGTGTGAAGGAACAAGGTCACTCATAGATCTTTTCAATTTTAGGGAGTCCGAAAAGAGCTTAACTATGGACTCCGTAGGGGTTCCTTTTTCGTAAGTAATCTCAAAGGCCCAAAAAAGGTGATAAACCAAAACCAAGGAGAATGTTCCTTTTTCATAAATTTAGTCCCTTAGGCCCAAAAAAGGGTTAAAATTATACCTGAGAATACTCTTCTAGCGAACCGAAGCTCCTAGAGTATACCTTTCTTTGTACAATTGACTATCCGAACCGAAAAAGGGGTAAACTACCACCAAACAGACATGCCTTCGAGTTTTAGTTTGGCGAGTGTGAAGGAAAACAATATCACTCGACAATCTTTTCATGTTTCGAGAGTCTGAAAAGGGCTTAAAGAAGACTCCAAGAGGTTACTTTTCTCAGTTAATCCGGACAAGATTGAAAAGCATAAATGTAGTCTCATATTATGTTACTTTCATATTTCAAAGAGAGCTTGAAAGACAACAAAACATGCTCATTTTGGGATTCCTATGGGTGAGGCCAAAGGCGATGGTGCATTAGACGAATGAGGCTCAATCTCATAATCATGATTGGACTAAAAGGATTCTCGAGCCTAAAGTCGTAGGAGACAACATGGACGCCAAAAATGTAATAAGGATCTACTTAGGGCATCCATGTAAAGGTAGGCTCTACCAGCTAATTAAGACACTTATAAAGAATCAATGAGGGTTCTGTGTCACACTTTGGAGGGATCTATCCTATAGAAAAGAGGAAAAGACAACAAGATGAAAAAAATGGATGTGGAATCTTAACTTATATGAAAAAAGTTGGAAAAAATGAATTTTACCAAAGGACCTTTAAAAGTGACCCATCTCCCAAAAAGTTACAAAACCAAAATTCGAAGTGTATCGTAACATCCAATAAGAAACTCAATAACCGAATTAAATGATTTTCAAACCAGTAAAAAATGACAAAAGGGTTCAAAAAAACTGGCAAAAAGGGCCAAACAATTCTATAAATAGAAGCTAACAACTCATTTTCACCATTGCAATTTGAAAATTAACCAAGAGGTAAAAAAGACCCATTTTCTAATAGAATTGATTCTGGGAGCTTCAAGGGACAAAATGAACTTCCACTCAGACCAAGTAAGTATAAACTTGTCCCTCTTGCATTCAAATACTTCAATTTTGCCTAGTTTTTAGTTTTTGAGGGGGCGTGCCCTCCTAAAAAAGACGGCCCTACGTGTACGTGGGTTGTCAAAGGACAGTCCACATACATATGTGGGAAGAAAATAGTCTTCCTGTGGATGTACGGGACTATGTCCAAAACAACCCGTGTACACCCTCAAAAGCATTGAAAAATAAAATGTGCAAGAGTTAACTCCCCCTTGAACTTGTCATGTAACAGGATGTATGTCCACTAGAGGGAGAGGGAACATGAGGAGATAGATATCTTAGTCAATGAGGACCCTACTACTATCACAACCCAAGCTGCTGAATGCCTTGGTGGATTATTGGCATTCTGACGCAGAGGCGTTTATATTGCTTGAGGGGTAGTCATTGAATGCAATGACTGAGGACATATATTTATTGACTGGCCTCTCAAGGAGAGGGGAACCAGTCAACCTACATACATTTCCCCTTGGGCCCTTCAACATCGTCGAACTCATCGGAATGCATTGTGGGGCCGACACAGAGAAAGTAGGTTCTCAGGTGCCATTCCACAAGATCACCAACCTATCACTGAAGGTGATTGTTTTTCTTATTGGGAAGATCATTAGAACTGTGACCCTACACTAGGCTTCCCAGGCGCACATGTATTGTGCAATGTTGTCCCTAAATGCATAAATATTCAATTGGAGCATGACCATTCTTGACTGCATGAAGTGGCATCTCACAGAGTGTTGAGGGAGGAGTAACAAGAACTTTGGGTTCGATACCATTTTGTGTTCATTCTTGTTTGAGAGGGAACCCAACATGAGTCCATGAGAGACATTACAGGGGCATGTGGCCTCCTTCCCAACAACATGTAGACGGGCAACATTGTTTCCACGACAGGGGGAGGAAGGACCATAAAGGCCTTCGATGATAAATTCTTTGAATGGTGGGCACGAAATATTCCAATGATAGAGGACCACCCCTATACTTGAATCAACTTTTCCAGGGATCCAGACATGCCCGTACCTCCTGGAGAGGACCGAGGAGAGATAGGTACATTTTTTTTAAAGTTATTTAATTTTTTTAGTTTCTTTTTAATATATATCATTTTTATGTGTATCAGAGTATCTGAAAACTGTTTATATGTTATGTAAAGACGTGGGACTAGTGCGTTCGACAGAATTCTCAAGGACTAGGCAATATACTCGACCAGAGGTAGTGCCAATAACAACCAGCGAACCAATAGCCGCAGGGGGACCTCCAGTCAGAGAGATTGATAGAGTATTGAAACAAGTGGAGTGGAACCTCATTGCGCTCACTCATGCAGTTACCATGGCCGAGATCAAGGATCTCCTACTATCTATGCAACCTCACGTAGTTGGGGTGCCACGAACCTGGGTCCAACTCTTCCGACGTTTGGAAAACGTCGGTGTTCACTATAGCAGGCCCAATAGACCCCGAGCTTAGATAGGATGGACTCTTTATGTACCAAGGGAATTCTTTTGTATATTTTTAAGGGAATAATCCTTGTGATGTATACCGGATATATATTTTTGAGGAATTCACACCCATCGATGTACTCTGACACTTATATATATATATATATATATATATATATATATATATATATATATATATATATATAT
>JZKD02S0135640.1:203145-234085 GCA_000966675.3 Picea glauca
TTTCCAACAATGCATCATATACCAATGGAACCACATCGATCCATCTTCATCATGTATCAATGACAACTCATTGATCAATCTTCATCTATGCATTCTCATCAAGGACAATACATATTATATTACATCAATAATCAATCAATCAATCCTTTAACATCAATCAATCACTTGACATCAATCAATCAAACCATTGGCATCAATGACAACATGATCCAACAAGTACAACATCAAATACCAATTCGACTTGGCAGAATTGATCATTCACTGCAGAATAATATTGAGGGATTTATTCACAGCTTCCACCTTACCATTCGCTTGTTGGTAGTAGGGTGATGAATGCTCCCTCCTCAACCCAAGATTTTATTTTAATTCAGACATCATCTTGTTTGGAAAGTGACTTCCATGGCTAGTGACAATCTCCTTCAGGATGTCGAACCTTGCTACTATCTGGTTAAAAATAAAGAGAGTTGTTGTTTCGCCATCATTATTAAATGTTGGCATAGCCTTGACCCACTTTGTGAAGTAGTCTATCTCTACGATGATATAATGATGCCCCCTGGCTAAGGTCGGGTGGCATGTAGTAAAATAAATCCCCCACTTTGTGAAGGGACCAACAAAAATGACGGGAAACATGGGAGCAGGATGTGCCCTCATCTTCTGATAGAATATCTGAGATGAGTGGCACTTCTTGAATGATTCAACACAATCCTTGATTAATGTAGGCCAAAAGTAACTGGCTTGTAGAATATTTTGGGTTGTTTCCAACCCAGAAAAATGGCCACCACATGCTCCAGTGTGGTAGTCGTTAAGAACAAGTTCCACTTCTTCATGTATAAGGAACTTGCGAAGAACACAATCTACACCTCGACGATACAAAGTGTCCTCAAGTATGAGATTGTTTCATGCCTGATGGCGAATTAGTCGATGCTCATTGTAAGAAGAAGAGGTGGGGAACTTCAAAGTATGGATATAGACTAGTATATCTCCATATCAGGGGTCCAAATATGCGATCAGAAAAAGACCGCCTTTAATAGGCAATTATTCGGGCTTAACATTACCTTATTCAATAAGAAGTTCTGAAATAAGTTCCTCAAAGACCAACAACTTTTTGGATTTCGCAGAAACAAAATCCAAGTCAAATTCCTGGAGGATAACAATCCATCTACTGATCTTTCCGTCAATGACTTGTTGTGTCAACACGTATTGAAACAGATTCACAATGACAGTGATGGTGGTCTTGGGAAGCGGGATATAATGATGGAACCACTGGACAACATGCACTACTACCAACACAAGCTTCTCAACATGGGAATAGTTGAGTTCCGGTCCAACCAGGCCTCAGATCAGGTAGTAAATCACATGCTCTTCCACCAGATCATCCTCTTGAACCAAGACCATGTCAATGGTCGACTCTGCAGCGGCCAAGTACAATAAGAAATATTTGTTATAATTGGGAGGCCAGAGCAGAGGGGAAGACATAAGGGCATGTTTCAATGCTTCAAAAAAGCATTGAGCATCTTCGTCCCAATAGAAAGGGACTCCCTTTTTTTGTAAACGCCTGAACCCTTTAGTAATATCGGCATAGTTTGCGATAGAGTGCCAAAGAAATTTCAATTTTCCCTGTAAGCTTTGAAGCTAAGGGACTGTGCACGAGGAAGGAAAAAAAACTATCTCCACAACCTTAAGAGGATCGACCATGATCCCTGTTGTCGAAACTATGAAACCTAAAAGATGACCTGATGTCATGCAGAAACTGCACTTGTTAGGATTCAAGTGAATCTGATAGTAGAGACATCGTTCAAAGATTAGTCAGAGGTGTGCGGGATGATCAATTCTCTTGTGAGATCATGATTCTAGATCATCGAGATAAGCCTCGACTATATGTCTGAGATCGTGGAAAGGAAAAGACATGGCTCACTGAAAAGTGGCTCCAACATTCTTCAGGCCAAAAGGCATCTTACAATAAGAAAATGTGCCTTACGGACAGATAAAAGATGTTTTATGGTGGTCTTCGGGCTTTATCTGAATCTGGTTATACCTCAAAAAAACATCCTTGAATGAAAAGACCTCATAGCCTACTCATTCATTGTCAATCTGGTCAATGAATGGGGTGGGGAAATTATCCTTTGGACAAGAATTATTCAAGTCACGGAAATCCATACACATGCAAATTGTACCCTATTTTTTGTTAATCAGAATGGGATTTGACACCCATTGTGTCAACTGTAGGGGGTAGATGAAATCAGCTTTAAGCAATTTCTCTACTTCAACCTTAATAAGTATCACTTTCCACAGATTCACCAAACAAAGCTTCTGTCAGACCGACTTGGCGTCAGGATAATTCATTATCTCATGTTCGACGAATCTTGGATCAATGCCTGGAATTTCCTCATAAGACCAGGAAAAATCATCGCATAATTCCTTAAATAAATTTCTATAGATCCAAATATCCTCGAGGGAGCAGTCCTCTCTAATGAAGACATTCTGCATGATGCCATGGGTTATGGAGATGTCAATAGGTATCATTTCAGAAATAGTTTCCATGTTACCCTTGGCATAAATTACGTGTGTAGCCAGAGGATTAACAGGACAAGACCTGTCTCCAGTCATAGTCAACATGAATTCACCTGCCTCTATTCTTCTTAACTCCGGGATAAAATAAGATTTGTGATGGAGATCATCCCAGGGTTTGTTCAGACTAGTAAATTCCTCTATAATCGCCTTATCAGAGGGCAATACCAAGTATAAATAATCTGTATTGGTGAGGGAACCTTGAGCCCAAGTAGACTCGAGAACTGGATCTAACTCTTGTGCGGGAGTTGGATCGGGGTAGACCAAATATTGTTGGACAATATTGTACGCAACTTCTGTCTTGGACAAGGGCATGGCCATGACATGATTCCTTTTCCCTTCCATCGAAGTTGATGGCAGAGAAAGATTCCACGGATCGTTAAAGTAAGTCGTTCAGAATGATGACACTTGAAATATTTCAACCCTAGGCTGGTCAGGGCCAATCGATATCAACTTGACATCACCAGAAGGAGGCGGGTAATCAAAAGAACCCATGAGAGGTGGGAACAAACCAACCCCCATGTTGACGATGTCGGGCTGAGGGTTATCAATCATTGGGACTGTGGATGCCCCTAATGAAGGGTCAGGCTTGGAGAAGGACAATTGATAAATGGTTACAATTTGGCCCACGAGTGGAACCAACAAGACCCAAAAAACTGTGGTAACCACTACATGCATTGTGTAGGTCCAACTCCTTCCTAAAAGAAGGTTGTAGTCGAGAGGCACATCTACCACTTCAACTTCAACGCACATGGTCTTCCCTCCTAACTGCACAGGGAAAGAAGGGATGATTCCATGTGGTCTGAAAGAACGACCGTCGAAAGAAGTAAGCATAGTAGGTGACAGAGACAAAACGGGTTGGCCAATGGCCTTCCAACACGACAACTACATTACGCAAGTCGAGGCACCCTCATCAACCACTATGCTGAAAATATTCTGCGTAAATGTTTTCATGGTGTAATCCACTACTATCTAAAACACAATGTGGTAAGGGAGACGAGGTTTCAATTCGGTCGTATCAAGCATGATCGTTCCAGGATTACAAGTCTCAACAGATCCAAAAGCGGACAACATAGCCTTTATGTACAAAGGGAAGCTCTGGAGGACGTCCAAAGTAGAAATCACGCAAGGTGTTTGTGATAAATCTTCCACCACAGAGTAATTATGGGCGGCCCTCACATTCGTGTTATGGGAGGATTTCTTGAACGCCCCTTTCAGAATGCGTGTGATTGTTTCTCCCATCGTCTTCTCAATGTGGAGAGGAACGTGTGGGTTTGTGGCCTCTTTTCCCTTTTCGACAGATTCTGACATTACGTAGTCATGTGCTCTAGTTGATATGTAAGCGTCACCTTTAATCATATAAATGTTTGCAGTTAAGGGATTAATAGAAGATGGAGGGGGTCCCTGACTGCCCCCATCCACGCTGGAAGAGGATTGAGTCATATTTTTCCCATGTGGGAATGGGTTCATTAACACAACAGACTACTACTGTGCCAATAACTTTTGGGCCTCTGCAAGTCGAGGGCATAGGTGAGTCGGATGGTCCTCCATGCAAAGGTTACATAGATACTTCAAATTTTTCTTCTCTGTGTTTCCCTCTCCAATATTTTTGTTGGGTTTATTATCCCCCTTACCCTTCTTGTTTCACTGTTTTTTCTTTCTATTAGGCTACTGGTTGTCCTTCAGGTTCATCGACTGCACATTGTGTATGTCCAACGTTTGGGTAGGGGGAACAACCGAACTAGAGGTCTAGCTGGCCGCTGTCTTCTCTATCGACAATTGTTGTAATTTATTTGACAACTGATCAGGGGAATTTACTTGTGATTATCCAAATATTCCATCGACATGCGGTCCAAAATGTTGTCTAGCCTTGTCAAGGATGGACCATGGTGCATCTGGAAAAATATCATAGAGTAAGAAAGACTGAGAGTATATTAGTTCGAGTTGTTGTGCTCTCATTATTGCCTCCTCCTTTGAAAACACCCCCGACGTTGCAACGTCCTTGGATAACTAAGGTACCAAAGACTTCATGAACCAGCCTAGCAGGAAAGCCAGTGGGACATGTACCTTGATCAATCTCTTTCGACGTCACCATTCTCAGATGTGATCCGAGATATGATCGTCCTTAGTCTATGCCAACAATTCAGTGCTGACATCATATCTCACAGGTAGTTGGAAATGGTTCAAAAAAACCATCGCCAAATCACTAAAGTAAGAGTATCTTAAGCAGTCGAGCTCGATGTACCATGTAATGGCACCCTCGATGAGAGTTCGTTGAAACAGGCGCAACTGTACAGAGTTGTCTCGCAACGATTTTGATGAGCACCATAGGTGGAAAGTTGTCACGTGATCACCTAGGTCTTTTCCAGTCTTACCTTTGAATTTTAGAATATCTGAGGGCAACTTAGTTGGCATAGGAGGCCAATGAGGATCATGACAATTTGGGTTTTTAAGCAACCTTGACAATTTTGGAAAATGTAACGTTGCCAGAAATGGTAGTTTGGGTTGGGTATTATGTACAGGAAAAAGGGAGCTTGGAGTTTGACTGGCACCAAGTTCTTAATAAAATATTGGTTGTTGACTAGGGTTCAAGTAAACACCATGGCCTTGTCCAGCATATGGGTACTGCATTTGTTGGGAGATCATCGGCTGATTCCCATAATTGGACGTCGAGGGTTGGTTGGGGATTGCTCTTTGCGTTGTGTTCCAAAGTTTCTGGAAAGGGTTTCCCCTTGTTGATCCAATGGGAATAGGTACTGAGCCTTTCCCGGGGTTCCATTCACCATGGAAGGGATTGCCCCTGGTCGACATCCCTAACGAAAGAACTGATCCTTGTCAAGGATTCCAAAGTCCTTGTGAGGAGAAAACTCTTGTGTTTTCCCCCTGTGTAGGAATAGTACCTTGCACAAGATTTTGTTGTTCAAAACCAGGGTTACCCTCGAACGAGATGGAAGCTGATGAAAAAGAATTATTACCAAACGGATCGAACAAAGAGAATGACATTGAACCCACCGGCGTGGTATAAGAAGAAGGTTCTAGATTGCCTACTTCGAACAAGTTGTAGTTCATGTTTGGCCCAATGGGTGGCTGGAAAGCACCGTCAAGTGAAGGGGATGGAGGAGGCATATGCCCCCCACCATAAGGGATAACATTATAGGAGGTTGAGGTGCCCCCAATGGACCCTTATGAGCGAGCGTTCGAGAAACCTACCCCTAGACCCATTGTTGGCATAGGGGTAGACCCAGGGTTCAATGCTTCAACAACACACTAACAAAACTCTAACTACCGACCCTTTCGGCAACACCTACGAAGCAGGCGAAGTCTCACCCGAGGTAGAAGCAGGGGGGTTACAAGACTCAAGTGTCTATAACCAAGATGGGACACAGATCTATGATAATAAGACTTTGGAGAGTATTCTAGCAACACTTAGAAGGGGGCATGCATTAGTTCATTAGCTTCATTAGCTTCATTAACATCACAGAACAAACCCTAACATAGATCAACGAATAACACTAAAGATTAAGAACTTCAATCATTTAGCACATAGAATTGAGTTAGATATAACATCCATTCATCTTTAAGTAAATCATTAAGCATCAACAAACCTATATATCATACATTATAATCAAGGAACTGAGCAAATCAATAACATAAATAACATAGCACAAAGCAGACTAAAGACACAAGATATACGTGGTTCACCCCAACCTGGGGCTACATCCACCAACTGCTTCATCTTCTTTATTATTATTCAATATCTTACATTCAGTTTCTCCTGTGCACTAAGCCATGGAGCCAAGCTTCGCACCAGACATGATATCTACGCATTGTGCACCAGATCCTCCTTCCCAAAACTAGGTCAAGGAATAGAGCCAACTTCTCTATTGAGCATAGATCCTAACATACACATTTTGTTTCACAAAGCAACTCAGAACTAATTGCACATAGCCTCTTTTCATTACTGACTACTTTCTACAATACATTCTTACTTATTTATACTTTTACAATCCATTACAATAAGGCCTAATAATGGGTAAACCCTATGGACCGACAAACCATAACCCATTACAAAAAACCCTAAAGAACCCCTTGTTGGTTCCACATAGCCCACAAAATAAGTGAGATTTGCGATCTAAGCTTCGCTTGGGCGCTCCATCTTTGACCAACTTGTCGAATTCCAAAAGTGGTCCAAACCTGACCAAGGTTTCCTCAAAAATTGGTCGAGGGTCAACAAGCCCCTAACACTCACTTGTGACTCATCCCAAGTCACTCAGGTCTAGTCAATGCCACTTCAAAGGCCTCAAACTTTACTCAAGCTGCCTCGACTTGCTGCTTCACTTGAGCCTCCTATTCAGTGAGCTCTTGGATCATTTTCTCTATAATAAGCCCTTCCAAGCATTGTTCTTTTGTCACAACCACTTGGTCCAATTGCAATCCTTGTTCTTCAATTTCTTCAAACACCTTGCAAGCTTCATCCTGCACAGGTATATTTTCTGCACGACTTCCATCAACCTGCCCTACATGGCAGTAATCTATTGTTATACCACACTTTGTTCCTAGGACCTCTTCATTCTTTGAACTGCGTTGAGAAGCTTCATGTGTGCCTACACAAAGAAGGCCTGTTGTTGCACCTCCTATAACTGTGCTTCCAATTTTCTTAGCTCTGGATATTCTGCGAGGCGTTCATAAGTCTGCGCACTTCTATCGATCATTTTTTTTCATTCTGAGGTGAGGGATATTATCCTTAATAACATTTTTTTAGTGGCTTCCTTCCTCTGGTCACGCACCTCTTGCAGGGTGCTCGATACTGCTTGGATCTCCAAATCCATTATCCTCGATTCAAGCTGCTGGATGGTCTCAGCAAGCTTCTCCACTTGAACCTGGACTGACTCTTGTTTCTCCTGTCCCAATCCTGGCATAGAGTGACATGATTTATTCACTACTTCTTTGACCATATCGCATTCTGCGAGAAACAACTTGTTTTCTCTCTGTAGCTTCGCTTTTTCCTCCTGGAGCATCGCCCAAAACTATTTTTTCTCATTTTCATAGGCGGTTACATAGTACTGCGCTACTCGTAATTGATCTAAGACTTCCTCTTTCTCTTGTTTCAAGACTTATGTAGCCTTCTCCTTCTCTTCTTGGAATTTCTGAAGTCAAGCCTCTGTCGCATCTACAAGTCTTCTCAATTGGGCTAGTTCATCTCCCATTTTTTTAATCTGTGACTAGGAAGGCACAGTAGGTACTGCGCGGACCGAATGAATAGATTGTTGTAGTTCGTTCAATTCCTTTTCAATACTGCCATATAGTTCATCCTTCTTCTCTATATATCTATGCAATATTTCCTTGGAAGCATCCTCCATGGCTCCACAGACCAAACTGATGTCGTTTTCCATGAGCGTGGCCTCTAACTAGGGCTTACTAGTGCGTGTCTTCTTTCTTGTTGAAGGTTTCTACAGAGAAACCTTCCTCTTCTGCAGTGTTACTTTTTTAGCATGGGGGTCTTTCGACGGTGTAGCTTCACCTTCTCCTTTATTTTATACTTCATTCCCTCCTCCTTTTCCATTTTCTTCGTCTCCTCCTCCTAGCGAGCCAGATCCATTTTCTTTAGAGGCGATGTCCCCCTCATCAGTCTTTATATTATGGACTTCCTCCTTTTTCTTCTTCTTATTTTTCCCACTGGATTGTATGACATGCTCGACCTGGGTGACTAGGGGGATTCCTATGCTGTCAGTGTCGAAGAGTTCTTCATTAGAAATAGGTACAAGGAACTCCTCCGACCATTCCTTCATGATTTTCTCCATGTCTTCATCTATCAGCTTGTAATATCACTGTAACTCTTCCTTTCTGTCATCTCTGCATGTAGTGATATAGATAAAATGTGGATCTGTGTAGAACTTGGCTACCGATCTATACTGGTGCATGGTGTGCAGTTTCATGCACATAAATTATTGAATGGAAACCTTCAGTTGTTGATAATACGCATGGAACACATCGTTGGACTGTCATTGCTTCGACATAATTCATTTTCTAGCCATTCTGGAGCATCGTTCTAATGAGCAGGGTGACTCCAATGGTCATATAGCTTCGCCAAGGTGAAGTCCCATTCTATGCGGTCCTACTGTTCCGGCAAGGTTCAAATCCTACGAACTTGCCTCCTGCGAGGTTCCATTCTGTGAAGTCTTCCATCTGTTATGTGTAGCT
This sequence comes from Picea glauca, assembly GCA_000966675.3. Lineage (NCBI taxonomy): Eukaryota > Viridiplantae > Streptophyta > Pinopsida > Pinales > Pinaceae > Picea > Picea glauca. The sequence goes on from JZKD02S0135640.1 coordinate 211,915, forward strand.
TCCTGTAGCTTTTCTAACTTGGCTTTCTTTTTACTAAGCTTCCTTTCCTTATTTCCTATGATCTAAGTTTCTCTAACTATTTCTGGATTCCTCTTTCCATTGTTATTCTTATCTTCTCCTAGCATAGTGACTTCGCACTGCTAATGTGCTCTCAAAGGGTTCGAAGTTAATATCCCTTCTCTTATTAATTCCAGGGTGGGTATTCTTCTTTCTTGCATTGATAGGTCCTTCAAACTTTCTTGCGTTTTTTCAACCTCAACACTAATTCTCTTGCCTTCTGTTTCTTCGAATTATCTTCTCGTTCTTATATTAGTCAGTCTATTTTTCTAGCTATGAAATCCCTTAGTTCTTTCTTTTTCTTTTCTGTAGCTTCTTTCTCTACTTTCCTTCTAATCTAATCCTTCTCAATTAAAGTGTTTCCTAACAAAAGTGGGAAAGGGGCAATGTTCTCAACAAACTTAATGACTTCAAATTCCTCTTCAGTCGATGTTCCATGGATAATAATAGGTACATTAGTAACTCTTCCACATAGGGTTATCATCTTTCCTTTAAACAAGCCTATCCTTCCCAATGAAGGTACCACAACAGGCTTTCCCAAAATTTCCCAAGTTCCTTCTGTCATAATATTCACTCATGTTTCTTCATCCAAGACACAATCTATGTCAAAGTCTTCTTTTCTTGTACTTATGTGTTGTTTTACTTCTAGTATCTTTGGTAAGATGACATATTTGTGATGATTCATTGTTTCTTTCAACTGTGATAACATAGTTTGAGATTTCTCTGATTCTTTCTATTTATGATTCTCTAGCATGCTCTTAGTCTCTTGACTTCCTTCATAGTCTCCTTGTCTCATTTTCATTCTTTCAAATTTAGAAATCATCCTTGGATAATCCTCCACTTCATGACCAACAATTTTACAACAAAGACAAATAGGACCTGTACCAGGGAATTCCTTAGCAAGATGTCCTGGTATTCTGCATTTATAACATAATGTCAATCCTCTTTTTCTTTTATATGTTCCCCAACCTCTTCTATACTATGCACTAGGATCACAGTGCTGGACCTACAATTTGCAAAAAAAAATTCTAGGTTCTTGCATCCTCTTATTAGTCCAAAAATTATTTCTATGCATAGGAATAACATATCTTTCTTCATTTCTATTAGCTTTAATTAGATTAACTCTTTCTTCCAACTGTGCCCTAGATTTCAAAATAGGACATAATCTATTAAACATACTTAAATTCATGCTTTCAGAACAAAAATTTTCACTTATCTTACTCTTATCAAAGCACAAAGCTTTACCTCTTTTAAGATCTTAACTCTTTTATTTAGATCGGGTTTCTCTCTTAGCATAGAGATTCACAATTCAAGTAGAGTATTGTGCACTATAGAAGCAGATCTACACATAGAGGTTCTCTTTTATTTACTTCAATTCCCAACAATCATAGTTTCAAGTACCGACAACAGAACTATTTGTTAGCATAGGGGAAGACCTAGGGTTCAACACTTCAACAAAACACCAACAAAACCCTAAGTATCAACCCTTTTGGCAACACCTGCAAAGCAGGAGAAGTCTCACCCAAGGTACAATTAGGGGGGGCTATAGGACTCAGGTGTCTATAACCAATATGGGACATAGATCTGTGATAATAATACTTCACAGAGTATTCTAGCAACACTTAGAATGGGGCATGCATTAGTTCATTAGCTTCATTAACATTGCAGAACAAACCCTAAGATAGATCAGTGCAATAACAATAAAGATTAAGAATTTTAATCATTTAACACATAGCACTGAGCTAGATCTAACATTCACTCATCTTTAAGTAAAGCACTAAGCATCAACAAACCTATCTATCATACATTGTAATCAAGGAACTAAGCAAATCAATAACATAAATAACACAAGACAAAGAAGACTAAAGACACAAGATATATGTGGTTCACCCCAGCGTGGGGCTACATCCACCAATTGCTTCGTCGTCTTTATTATTCTTCAATCTCTTATGTTCATTTGCTCCTGTGCACCAAGACACATAGCCAATATTCACACCAGACAGGAGATCTATGCACTACGCACCAGATCCTCCTTCCCAAAACTAGGTCAAGTCACAAAGCCAACTTCTCTATTGAACAAAGAGCCTTACATACACATTTTGTTGCACAAAGCAACTCAGAACTACTTGCACTTAGCCTCTTTTCACTACTGACTAATTTCTATAATGCATTCTTACTTATTTATAATTTTACAATCCCTTACAATAAGGCCTAATCATGGGTAAACCCCATGGGCCGACATCCCATAACCCATTACAAAAAACCCTAAATAACCCCTTGTTGGGTCCACATAGCCCACAAAATAAGTGAGATCCGTGATCTCATCTCTGCCTGGGTGCTCCATCTTTGATCAGCTTGTCGAAGTCCAAAAGTGGTCCAAACATGACCAATTTTTCCTCAAAACTTGGTCGAGGGCCAACACCCATGCTCTGTAGGGTGGAGTTGGTAAGGAAAAAGTTCATATCAAAGCCGGGCATCCCATATGAAAATGAAGGCCCTGTCGCACTCTGTGTGAACGAAGCAGTGGTCGTCGTTGCTAACGGAATTAGACCACTACCCAAAGTAAAGGTGGTCGAGACCATTGTGGTCCAGACTAGCAAAGGTGGGTTAAGAAGGGGAACACCCTGTGTGGTGGCAGTCATAGAGGGAGTGTGAGGACTCCCTGACGAAGTAGCAACATTTTCTTCCATAGTTTCTTGCAATATTATCTGACGCTCATGATGTGTTACCCTTAGAGGGACAACTTGTACAAAGATCGGTGCTGACAAGTCAATGATCGGAGGGTTAAACGACCTGAGATATTTCGCTCCAAGGTCGGAAATAGTAGGTTCCTACAGATTCGATTACTCTCCTCTCAGAGCTGGCTCGAGCACAATCTCTCGTGGCCCGATCACTTCAAATGACCCTTGCTCGTCAAGTATTCACCGTAACGGTGGCGATGGTGGCTCCAATGTAACTAGTGGTAGACCCGGAAGCCTTCACGACCGACAGAGCTCTTGATCTTCCACTTTGTGAAAATATCAACGACATAATAAGGATTTTAATAAAGTTTAAAAACAAGAACACACTAGAAACATACCTACAAGATAAACCAAGAAAACTTCTATCTAGTTGGAAGAACAATTATGACAACCAACACTAGAGAAACTTACCGGTGCAAGTGAAACTCGAACACAGAATCACCCTCCGGGTATACTCTGCAAAGCGTGGTCCTACATATTCCCTAGGTACCATTGTATACCTCGGCCATCACCTGTGTATGTCTCTAGAATAAAGGAAAGTAAGTTTCTAGCTCGTAAACAGTCACTAGGTGGGTACATTCGACAGTCAGGTGGACCACAAAGTGCAGGATAGCAAGTCCAAAACCTACTGAGGGTATCGAGAGAAAGTGGTCCAGAAGCCAAATGAGGATCTCAAATGGATTTGAGGTCTATGAAGCTCTGTAGGAAAATGAAACTGACAGTATCCCACAACAATTCCTCAATATGCGTTCCCCAATATGCTTGTTCCGGCTTTGGAGGGGTTATCTCTGCTACCTTTCCTCACACTACCTCATGTTTATCCCCTGTGTTAGAGGGGGGTCCTATATAAATTTCATGTCCCTGGACTTTTTACATTCCCTAGCTCTGACTCCAATGTTTGCTTATAAGCCTTGAAGAGTTTCCTCTCTAACCTAATTCAAGGCTCTAGCCTAAACTAGTTGATTGACCCTACAAATATAAAGTCTAGTTGATTTTAAATTAGCGTTCGTTTTAAATGGCTTGTTTTAACTCAAGGAAATGACAGTGAAACTAGTCATGTATATGGGAGATGAAGAAGGAGAAATAAATGAAACTAAAAGAAAAATTACTTCTAGTTAACAATAAATATTTGCAACTAACTCTTTAAACCAACTTTTCACAACTAACTTTTCTTCAAGATATTTAAAAGGAAGACCTAAGACAAAAATTTTGCTCGACTACGAGCTACTTAATGTTCTAAGAAATCAGTTAAAGAACTTAAAAAATGAACTATTTTTCCTTTCAAGCAAAATAAATTAACCCTAACTACTTTACCAAACTAAGAAAAAAATATTTATTTATTTATTTTGAAAATGCTTCAAACTAGAAAAAATTGAAATAAATTGTTTTCTCTTTTCTTTAAAGAAAATGAAAGGGGGGAAAGAAAAACAAGACAAGAATGAGACTGACCTCTAGCCCACTGTGTATCACAAGGAGTCACTAAAGACACCAAATAGGTTGATAAAAGACTCAAAGACTCGCCTAAAGCTATTTCGAAGTAAACACAAGAAATCTTGAAAAAGACAAGTAAACCAACATCTAACCCAGGCTTTGACTGTAAAAGCAGAGACACCAGCCTCAGTCAAGAAACCCTGATAATTAAAACCTCAATCAGGGAATAGGTTGACTACCTCTTATTGAAAAAAAAATCTTGACACGGGTATGCTATTGATGCTTAAGCACCCTGCATATGTACGTAGGTTGTCTATAAAGTAGGGCATGTATGTACACGTGTTGACCCACAATAGGCCGCGTACACCTCTATTTTTATTGAAAAAAAAAGAAATGAAATAGACTGACTGACAGGGTAGGGAGAACTGGTATGGCACCAACAGGTGACAAAAATCCCTTAAAAGACTCAACTGAATCAACAAGAAACTCAAAAGGTATAACACCAATCAAACACCCAAAAAATCCCCTAAAACCCTAGAGGCTTCCCCAGTATGGTCGTCAGTTTTGCTAGTGGAAAAAACCCCCTATGGATACACTAGGGTTTACAATGTGGGAAGATCAATAACGATTTAAAAGTATCCTACTTCTCAAACTGTACCTCTACTCTGCATCTAGTGAATATCCTCTCACACTTGATAGCTTTGATGACTGCAAACCTCCTCCCAAGGTTGGTCCACATTAAAAAAAAGATAAACAGAAAAACTACAAGCATGCATTTAAAATATAAATCAAGGGTTAGATGTTAGAATAAAACATAAATCAAATGAAAAAATTCGACACACCATGTTTTGGGACAGGAAAAGTACTTCTTTATTGATAATACAAAGATCACTTACAACTAGTGCCGACTACTGCTCCACAAACCTGGTCTGGGCTCCTCTTCACCAAGCTCCAATTTCACCTTCGCGTATCTTTCTCCTCTCAACCTTCTTCTTGGGAACTGAAATGGGTTCTAATGGAGGAAAAAGGGAAAAATGGGGAAATCTAAGGCAATTCACACAAGATGGCTGCAATTTCTTGGGGCAAGGAGGGGATGTGAAATGGGCAGAGTTTCATTGTTCTTATGTCTAGATGTGGAGTGAGACCCCAAAACCTCCTTTTATATGAAAAAATGATGGTTATTCGGTTGGGTGATGGGCTATAGGCAGTGGATTAGTATGGAAACTACCCAATAACCTGTAATCTTAACGAATTCCTTGCAACTTTTTAATTTTTGCAACTTCTGTAATTATATGCAGGTTGTAATGGTGAAACTAGCATATGTATGTGGGTTGTAGTGGTGCAACATGCGTACATACACGGGCAGTAATGGTGCAGGGCACGTACATATTCAAAAATAGGGTTTTTAAGAGTGTCAACTCAGTGATGGCTTGGCAAAAATAACAAGTAAGAGGGCCAAAGGTCAGGTATGCATATGTGGAGCAATTTAGGGTTATAACACCCATGTTGGTTTTTGATCTAGTTGATATTTGGAGTCCTTTTCATGATTATTTTTTATGACCTCCATAATTGTAATATCCCCTCTTTGCCTCATCATATTGAATCGTTTGAATCTTTGGGATTAATAATCATATTCTATGGAAAAGAGAAATTGATCCTTTAGTGAAAGTGATCGTTTGTAGTTTTTGATGTTAAAAAATCATTATTTTCAAGTGTACAGATGACTTGTTCATGTCAAGAAATATTGATAGCTTATGGGTTTGAGGAATATTTCATGTGATCGAATTTTGAAAATATATTTTGACTATGCTTATCCATTAACCCATTTTTCTAAGTTCCCAAAAGAATTTTCTTTTTTCACTAAATAGTGATTGGATTAGAAGATTATGTTGTGATTTTTTAAAACTAGATTATCAATTCTCATAATCTTGCTTTTTCTTCATTTCATATATTTAACATGGGAATCTTTCTATTGGGATTTATGTTGGATAGTTAACATTTCTTGACTAATTATTTCCCTTCGATTACTTTCCAATCTTTTGCTGAAAACGCTTTCGCTATTGCTGTCCCAGATTTATTATTTGTTGTTGGATTCTCTTCTTATTTTTTTCATCAAGTTTTCATTCCTTTTGATGACTACAATTATAGCTTTAGGATTCCTTAGTTTAGTTCTATTTTAATGAATTGGATTTGGTTTTAGTGTTTTTTTTCTCCATTTACATATTTATTCCATGCTTTAATTTGACTACTGGTATGTTCCTTCAACTAATTTGACTTGTGGGTAAGGAGGCACTAACCAAATAATTTACATGCTCGAACTTGAAGGAAGCTACAAGTCTCTATATTATCCATCTCCAACTGGAATGAGGATTTGACCCCTTAGTTTACATGCACCAATATGAAGGAAGATACAAGTATCTTTACTTTCCCATTCATTCCTCCCTTGAATATAAATCGAGACTCAATATGTCACTGTTACTATCACTGATACTGATACATCATCATCATCAAAACCAGATCCACCTAAATAACCACTTAACACTTATGCCAATGTCACCAAGACCATTTATCACAAAAAATGCCAAATATCACCAAGAAAAGCCTAAATCATGTACCATAATATTCAACATGTACAAAAAATCATGTGCCATGTCCCTCAAATCATATGCCAAAAATAACCAAGCTATGCCTCTAGCCATGTGCCAAAGACCTCCAAAATATGCCTCAAAACATATACCATAACATCAAGATGAAAACTTGAAGACATACAGAAAACCATACCTTTTATCATATAAGAACCTGATGCATAAGATCATAGACCAACAGACCCTTCTCAACTTCAACATAAAGAGGGTATCTCCTTCTTCAAATTTTCCTTCAACCTCGTCAAACAAGACTGGGAAACTGGTGGGGCCTCACTTGACAAGCCCTTTGAAACCTATCGGGGCCTCACGGGACACCCTATACCTGACCCATGGGGATCTACTCAATTGGGGTTACGAAAAAACCTTCTCCAATATGTGGCTATGAGACTTCCTTCTTCACACTCTTTCGCTACCTTAGATTTATTATCTCAGATTCACTAAGAGATCACATACTTGCTTGATTTCTTGGTAATAATAAGAGGCTCTTTGATATGCATTCATACCCTTCCAAGTAACTCATTTACTTGACTTTAGGAAACCCATAACTTCTTATTTGCAACAACTTTTCCTTTTTAATTAAATTTATGACCGACTTGTAACTTCTTGTTGCATATGTTTGGGGTATTTTTGACCATACATTATGGATTCATCTTTAAGAGGGTGTAACTTCTCAACCACGAGAAAAAAATGTGTTGTACCACCTACCATTGGAAATGGAATGATGAGGACCATCCATCTATGAGAGTTTTGCATGCATTTATAATGTCCTTCATACTTTTTTTTCTCCAATCAACTTCAAGCTTCATGACCTTACCTCTAGGGCTTCATAACTACTTAATGACTTAACCATACTTCAAGGGATTATTTTAGACTTCTTAAAAGTGTCTTTCTAGGAGGGACATGCTTAAATATATGCCATAAAGGGGACCACTTTGGAGACTTATTCAAATACATCCATTACTTCTAGTTGACATCAATGACAACAAATTTTCCAACAAATTTTCCAACAATAACAAATTGATGGAAACTCTCATGCTCCCCATGTCTTCATGTGCTCACACTATATTCATTCTTTTATTCTTTCTCTCATGATTTTGTTCCTTCTCTCCCCCTATGGAATAAATGGAAAAGGGTAACTCCCCTTGATGATTTCTCAGCCCCCATCTTCCTTGAAAATTTTCGTGTAGATCATTGTGGGGCATAAACTACTCCAAGTTTCTGTCGAATATACTCAAATGTCTCTCTTGGGAGATGTTTGGTGAAGATATATGAAATTTGTTATTTTTTCAGAATGTACTCCAACTTGATATTCTTCTCTGTGACTTGTTCTCGTACAAAGTGGAACATGATAGGAATATGCTTGGTCTTGGAATGCGTCACTGGATTATTGGAGATACTTATAGAACTGGTATTGTCACAAAATATTGAAATAGGCTCACCATATTATACTTGTATGTATTGCAGGGTTTGCCTCATCCAGGGGACCTGAGTACAATATGTTGTTGTTGCAATATATTCTTCTTATGTTATAAACAAGGATACTGAGGATTTATTCTTAGTTAACCAAGACACCAGAAAACCACCCAAGTAGAAGGTTTCTCCACTAGTTATTCTTCTATTATCAATGCATCACATATAGTCATGAGGATGTCAAACAAAGTAGGTTTCCAATCATTGATCTATAGAGTCTCTGATCTTCTTCCTTGGATTCATCATATTTTCTTAACTTGCACCCAGACACCGTAGGAGTACTTATGGGGATGTAATCTTCCATTCTGACCTTCTTCAACATTTATTTGATGTATTTGGTTTGGGAAATGGAAATACTTTCATATAGATGAGACATTTGGATTCCCAAGAAGAAATTCAAATCTCCAAGTAGGGACATTTCAAACTCATTGTACATGTCTTTGGTAAACTTCTTAATCAACCTGTCATCGTCACTTCCAAAGATGATTTCATCCACATATACTTCAATGATAAGCATACTATTATGATATACTTTTATGTATAGATTTCTATCTGCATTGCCCTTTCTGAATCCTTGTTTATGTAAGTACATGTCCAATATTGAATACTAGGCTCTATGGGGCTTGCTTGAGGCTATACACAAATTTATTCAGTTTGCAAACATAATCTTCTCTTTCTGATAGTAGAAACCCTTCTGTTTTTTCTATGTACAATTTGTCTTTTAATTCTCCATTTATAAATATTGATTTTACATCCATATAATATACTCTAATTATTTTGGAACATGCATTGGCCAATATCATTCTGATTGCTTCCATTATGGAAACATGAGAAAATGTTTCTTTAAAATCTACTCCTTCAACTTGTGTATATCCTTTGCATACTATCCTTGCCTTGTTTCTGGTTACATGTCCATATTCGTTTAGTTTGTTTCTAAAAACCCATTTTGTACCAATCACATTTTTGTCCTTATGTCTTGGAACTAGTTCCCATGTCTCATTCTTCTCTATTTGATTCAGTTATTCTTCCATGGCCTTGATACAATATTCATCGTTACTGGCTTCCTCAAAGATTTTTGGTTCAACTATGGATAATAGTTCTATATGTCTATATTTTGTTGCACGTTCCCATTGGCTTCCTCTTGTTTCTATTCCTTCATTTTTATCTCCAATAATTTGTTCTAGTGTATGATTCTTATAAACATGTTAGTTAGGTGTCCTATATGGCATCTGGAGATCTTGTTGGTTGTATTATTCTTCTATTTTCTTTTGTTTTCTTGTCTTCTTTATTTTCTTCTTCTTCTTCTTCTTCTTCTTCTTCTTCTACCTCTTCTTATTTTAGTTCCTCTTCTGCTTCCTACTCTTTTGAATTTCTTCTTTCTTCTCTGGTTTTTAGGACATCCGTTTCATCAATATTTACATTGATTATTTCCACTATTATGTTGAGTCTTAGGTTCTATCATTTGTATGCCTCGATTTTTCTTGATTATCCAACCAATATGCCGTTATCAAATCGAGAGTCAAATTTTCCAATCTCGTTATCTTCTCTTTTTATGTAACATTTTCTTCCAAGCAATCTAAAGTGCTTGATGTTCACCGATATTCCCTTCCATAGATCATATGGACTCTTTTCATTGTTACTTCTAAGAATTCCTCTGTTCAATATATGAATGAATGTATGTACTTCTTGTACCCAAAAGATATTACTCAACTTGGAATCTTTCAACATGGTTATGGCCATCTCTTGTATAATTATGTTCTTCCTTTCAATGGATCCATTTTGTTGAGGTGGCCTAGCTATTGATAATTGCATTTTTATTCGATGATGTTCACAAAATTCCATGAATTACTTTGATGTGAAATCTCCTCCATTGTCTAATCTCAAGCACTTGATTTTCAAATCTGTCTCATTTTCAACCATCTCTTTGAATATCCTGAAACATTTGAATTCTTTTGACTTTTTCTTGAGAAAACAAACTATGATCATTCTTATAAAATCATCAATAAGTAGCATGAATTATTGTTCTCCATTCAACCCTTTTGTTCTCATTGGTCCACATAGATTAGTGTGTACATTCTCTAAAGGGTTAGTTGTAGAGTATTCCTTTGTTCTGAACTTAGTTCTTGTTTTTTTTCTATGTAGACAATGCTTGCACATAGTATTGATTGGCTTTGAAATTTCAGGCATTTCTCTTACCGCTTTCTTTCTGTTAATTTTGAAAATATTTTCAAAGTTCATATGACCCATTCTTTTGTGCCAAAGCCAACTTTCATTTTCCCTTCCCAAGAAACATATTTATTTTCTGATCTCATTTAGGATGTATATGTTGTTTGGTGTCCTTATTGTTTTAGTCACCAACTTTCTTGTTCCTTCTTTCCTTATCTTACATTTATTTGAGTTGAATAGAAGAGTATTCCCTTGGTCACACGTTTAACTCACACTTAGCATATTATGCTTCATATTTTCGACAAGTAGGACCTTTTATTCCATGACATCTTTAACTCCAAAATTGGTTGGGACTTTTCCTAAAATTTTGGATGATTTATCATTGCCAAAAAAATCTAATCCATCTCTTTGTTTCTTTAGAGTTACAAAACTATCCTTGCCACTTGTAATATGCTTTAAACAACCATTGTCAACATACCAATCACTTTTTCTACTTTGGGCTTGTAGAGGAATTGAACATTCTTCAATGTTTAGTTTATCCTACTTCCTTTTCCATATCCTTGATGATTCATAACTTTTGAAATCCTTCTTTGGTTCCTTTGGAGGAACAATCAATTTGCAATTTTTGGCCATGTGTCCAAAATTGTTGCATTTATAGAATTCTACATCATTTTTTAATGAGCCAAAATTTTTATAGTTTTTGTTATACGCTTCATGAGGCTTTTTGAGATGATTAATTCTAGAGTATCCTTCATTGTTTCTTTTGTTCTTAGTATAGGCTCTACAATTTATAGCCTTGTGCCCAAAATTGTTATAGGAATAGCATAAACCAAGAAAAATAGTTTAGCACTTGGCTCTGCATAATCTACTTTGCAAAGAGTCATAATGCATAACCTGGACATAGATTGAGCCATCCAAGCCACTCAAAATAGAATTCGTAGACTTTGAATTGTTTTTAGAAAGTTTATTTCCATCTTTATCTGTTGGGGGAGTGGTAGGTTCCTTGTATCCATCTACAAATTCTTTCCATAAATCAAATCCATGTTCCTGCAAATATGTTTTCATCCTTCTATTCCAAAAGGAATAGTTCCTACCATCAAACACCAATGTTCCATTCTTAGTGCACTCCATGATCTACCTTCCAGTGATTAGACGTTTATGAAGTACCTTCTTTGATAGCAATTGTTGGAATATTGAGAGGGCGGGTGAATCAATATTAGACACTTTTTAGAACTTTTAATCACAATATGTAAGTATTTAAGATATCAACAATTTATCACTTATTATTTCATTCAATATACCATAAGCATGTAACTACAAAAACATAGTACATAAGAATTTTACATGGAAACCCAAATGGGAGAAAACCACATAATTATTTCTTATATGTCATAATATTAAATTCATAGGAAGAATCAACTTGAAAAATTATCTAGCACCAAATGGAAGGAGGCACAAACCCGCTGATTTACAAGATCCAACCTGAAGGAATCTATAACTCCCTAGATTCTCCAGCTCCAATCCCCTAGTTTAGAGGAACCAACCTAAAGGAAGCTACAAATCCCTTTACTTTCCCCTTCCTTCCTCCCTTTCATATAAATGGAGACTCAATCTGTCACTATTATTGTGACTGATATTTATACATCATCATCATCAAAACCAGATCTACCTCAATAACCACATAAGACTTATTCCAATATCACCAAGACCATTTCTCACAACATATGTGAAACATCACAAAGACATGCCTCAATCATGTACCATAATATTAAATGGGTACAACAAATCATGTTCCATGTCCCTCAAATCATATGCCCAAAATCACCAAGTGATGCCTCTAGTCACGTGCCAAAGGCCTTTGAAATATGCCTCAAAGCATATACCATAACATCAATATGAAAACTTGAAGACATATAGAAAACCATACCTTTTATCATATAAAAACCTAATGCATAACATCATATACCAACATACCTTGCTCAACTTCATCATAAATAGGTTAGCTCCTTCTTCAACCTTTCCTTTAGCCTCGTTAGAAAAGACTAGGAAACTTGCAGGGCCTTTCTTGATGAGCCTTGTGCAACCTGTGAAGGCCTCATGAGACACTCTATACCTGAACGACGTGGATATACTCAATTAGGGCTACTAGAAACCATTCTCCAATCTACAGCTCCAAGAATTCCTTCTTTGCACTCCTCCGCTACCTCAGATTCACTAAGAGATCACATACTTGCTTGATTGCTTGGTAATAATAAGAGGCTCTTTGATATGTATTTATAACCTTCCAAGTAACTCCTTTACTTGACTTGAGCCGACCTGTAACTTCTTATTTGTAACAACTTTTATTCTTTAATGAAATTTGGGGCTGACCTGTGACTTCTTGTTGCAACTATTTGAGGGATTTTTTACCATACATTGGGGATTCATATTTAAGAGGGTGTAACTTCTCAACTGTGAGTAACCATGAGTCATACCAACTACCATTGGAAATGAGATGATGAGGACCATCCATGTTTTTCTCCAATCAACTTAGGGATTCATGACCTCACCTCTGGGGCTTCATAACTACTTAACACCTTAACCTCACTTCAAGGTATTCTTGTAGAATTCTTCAAAGTTTCTTCCTAAGAGGACCATGATTAAAGATATTTCATAAGGGGACCACTTTATAGACTTCTTCAAATACATTGATTACTTCTAGTTGACATCAATGACAACCAATTTTACAACACTATTAATAGTGTGGGAATTGCAAGTAAACCCGTCAAGGCTATGGATGCTTGCCAACAATAGGAATATGCTTGTATGGTAAGAAGAAAACTTTGTTGGGACTATGGATGCTTTATAGAAGTGAAGGAATTCTTGGAAAACAAAGATGAGGAATACACTTATGTATATGTTTGCTTGTTATAAAAAGTGAAAACCCATGGTTAAACCAACCCCAATCAGAAGTGTGCAACCAATCAAAGAATTTATCTCACTAATTGGATCTTCGAAAAGGGTGTGTTAGATTACAAGTACTAGAAATATTGGGTTGTATATTTTAGAAATTTGGCATCATTGTGGTACTCATAATTATTGGAAAATTATCTATAGTTTGTTGAGATTATATTTAAACTTCAGATATGAAGTAAAGGCCCTTGAATTATACTGACAGAGATAACCAATTCTTCTAGTATGTTTCCATTTGTTGAGACCAAAACAACCCCCTTTACTTTTTCTTGTAAAAGAGAAAGTAAAGCCCCCCCCAACTAAAATTTAAACTCTAATGACTAATCCTCTACTTCTTGAGTCTAATGTTAATTATTTGGCTACCTTGACGGAGTTAGGGGTTTGATATTGATTGATTTTGTTTTAATTATTATTATTATTATTATTATTATTATTATTATTTTTTTTTTTTTTTCAGTATTTTCTGAATGGATAACTTAAATTATGCATACTCTTTCTTGCATGTTCTACTTAATGTCTTCATCTTTATGATCTCATATTTTTATCACACTCTTTGATTTCAAACTATTATCTTGAATCAAAAGATCACTAATCCTTCCTTTGAGTTGGAGACTTGGTACATGAAATTTTCATGATCATGGATGAATATCTTTGGAAGAATCCAACACTCATTCATAAGTTTGTTGAAGGAAAATAATGTAATGTTTATGGTATATTGGAAAGTGTCTTCTTAATTGCATAACTAATCTCATCTTTTTTGTGGTTGCATAAACAAGTTTACAGGGCCACTTCCTTTACACAACTGCTCCATCCTTGAGATGCATGTGGGGAATCCCTTGATCTTCTTCCTCTTTCCTAGACGTCTTTATATGCAGATCTTGTTTGTCATTTAAATCCAATAGTAAACATTATGAACCAAGCCTTGTCTTTCCAAGCCTCATTCATATTATCTTTTTATCACCATTGCATTGATGAGGCCAAAACCTTGATCCTTGTTTAGAACCTTGATCCTAACTAGGCTCCCCCTTATCAAGAAGCAGTTTCACTTTGGCTTACAGTTTCCTTGAGGTATGAATATTGCAAGGCTATTAGATCCATATTTCCCACAACCCTATCTTGTGATCTCATCGAATTTAATTTATCTAGAATTCTTGTTCGGAATGATGAGTGTGCATTATATCAAGATTGTTCTGAAGACCAAAGGTAGAAATCATGTCTGGATCTCTTCATCGGTTTTGTCTCATATATATGATTGAGTGAAGTCCCTTGTGATTTTCCTGAGCTTTGAAAAGCGTGATATTTTTCATATTTATCTCTATCAGGTTCTTCTTTTGGCCTCCCTTATATCTAAATACCCAAGCCAAAGTCCCATTGAGATTCTTAGATGTGGAACCTTATCATGTCATCACCCAATACTTTCTCGCTACTTGTCATAAATCATTTCATGCATTTTGGCATGATGTAAGGACCTATTCCCTATTCTAATAATATTCCCTCTCCTTGAAATCTTATTTGTTCTTCCCTCCAAGATGTTCGAATTGACAGGATTGATATGTATCGTGTTCCTGGATAGCATCAATATACTTTTATCATATGACTCACTATTTCTGACATTTCTTTTTCACATGACGTGTCATATTCCCCCCCTGTTCGATTTCCATTTGTCACATCCAAATTTAAGAGATCGTCATCGCCATATGACATACTTGTCCGACCTGACACCCAGTTACTCGAAATATGCATAGTATACCTTGCTCCAATTTTTGGCCCCTAGGTACAAAACCATGAATAGTGTGGAAATATGATTGTCATGGAACCTTGAATTGTGTGTAACATGGCCTAAATATTGTAATACCTATTTCTATTTTTATTTTTATTTTTGTACATAATTTGTATATATATATTTTTTAAATTTTATTTATTTGTTTGTTTTTATTTTTTTTCTTATTTATGTATTTCCATTTGTATTTTTCCCTTGGTTTGGAAAAACCACATGGTTTTCAGTGCACATGGTAATTTCCCATTGTCTTATTCCCTATGGTTTTCCCAAAAGTTACCCTTGATATTTATTTTTTATATGGGAAAATCAAGATTACTTTAGATGTGTTTTTACATGCATCAAATTTGTTTTTTTGTATGGGTCAAATTAATTTTTTATGGGTAAACTATTTTTACATGATGCATTTTGTCTAAAACCCTAATGTATAATACATACATTCTCATTCTTTTTCATACCCCCGTAAAATTAGAAACAATTTGACTTCTTGATTTTTTTATGTATATATGTATGTGTGTGTCTATATATATATATATATTATTTATTTTCATTTTACTTTTGTTTTTGTTTTTCCCCATTTATCCCCTAAGTCTTAACTTTTCCATTTCTTCCCCCTACCCATTAGAATTAAACTTAATATTTCATTAGAGTTATCCCCAGAAATTTTCTATTGGTCTTTGTAAATGTGTTGAACCTGAATAGAATAGATCTAGCTAAACAATGATACACACATTTGTAGAGAGAATTTGAGAAAGAAGAAGGAGAGAAAGAATGAAAGAATTCTCATTAATTGTTGTGAATAATGAATAATTTACACATGATATACTCTGTATAACTCAATGAGTGTGCACTGGAGGAGAACCAATGCATCATAGTGGTGGTATAGAGTGATATGAACACACACCAACAGTTATGGGAGTGAACTTCCACCTAGTCTAGTCTCTCAGGCAGTTACGGGAGTGTACTGCCACCTAGTTGAGTTAACTAGTCAACTAGTCTTCAATTAATTGATTGAACAAAGAGTATTGAGGATTTACCTTAGGGAATCAAGGGTAATGCGTCAGTCTAGTGATGATCCGAAGGCAAGTGCACATTATCTGGTGATGATCCCAATGTTGCATGGTCACAAAACCAATGAAACATATAAACTCAACTCAACTAGTCAAACTGAAGTGTCAACTAAAATAGAATATTCTCCAGGTGGAATATTCTCCCCTAAAATATAGGAGACTGGATAATGATTACTTATGACTAATAAACAAGGAAAAAACTTAGGAAAAATAAATCCTAGGTGTGTGTGAAGTAACTCCAACACCCCCCCTAAACATCACTATGCTGAAAATAAAGAATGGGTCCCAACAACGAAGCCACGTTAGGTACCCAAATATAAAAGATACACTAAAATAATGTGAGGAAAGAGGGAAAAACTCATGGGAAACCCCCCCCCCCCTCAAGGTACAATGTATGTAAAAAGAAGAACTACAATTTCTAGGCAACTATGTCCTTCACTCCAAGATGACTTCGTAGAGAATGAAACTTCTGCTCAGTGAAGGTCTTGGTGAACATGTCTATCAATTGTTATTCTATAGGACATAACTGTAAGTCGATTATCCCCTCGTGTACTAAGTCCTACATGTATTTCATGTGTATCTCAATGTGCTTCGTCCACTGCCTCTAAAATGGATCTCTGCAGAAGTTTAGAGTGCTTTGGTTGTCACACAAGATGACGATCGGTCGATGAAACTGAATTCCCAAATCATTGAGAAAATATTGTAGCCATATATCCTGAATGGTTATGTTAACTACCCCTCTGTACTCTACCTCGGCTGAATATAAAGCAATGGCATCTTGCTTCTTGCTCGACCAATAGATAGGCCTGGAACCAATACTGAGTGAGTAACCAAATGTGGACTTGCGATCAGTGTTATCGCCAGCCCAGTCGGAATCAGTAAAACCGATGAGACCTAATGTAGAGTATGCTACATAATGAATACCAAAGGTGATGGCGCCCTATACGTATCGAAGGATGTGACTCCAACATGAACTTGGAAACTACGCCAAATTCATATGAGAGGTATGGTCTAGAGTGTGTGAGATACAACAAGATCTCCACTCATTATCTGTACATTGTGCTATCAACCAGTGGAGTCTCCTCACCATCCTCAATTTTTAATACTAATAGGAAAGGAGTCGAAGAAGACTTGCAATCTGTCATGTGAAATATCTCAAGGAGATCTCGTGCATACTTGGCTGGAGATAGTTTGATGCCTGATGCATCCTGACTGATCTCGAGTCTAAGGAAGAAGTGTAGCGGACCCATGTATGTCATCAAAATATTGTCATGTAGAATCCTATGGACTGCAAAAATCATTAAAGTCGAGCACTCGGTGATCAACAAATCATCAACATACAGAATTAAGAGTAGAAGTGAATCAGTTTTCCTAAGCATGTAGACATTTGGTTCATATTTAAAACGTACAAAGTTCTGTGAAAACAAGTAGGAGTCCATATTGGCATACCATTCCCTCAGAGCCTTCTTGAGGCCATAAAGGGACTTCTTCAGTAGACAGAACAAATATGAGTCCTTCGTAAATACCTGGGGATGTTCCATGTAGATATCCTCAAAGAGATCATCGTGAAGAAATGAATTCTTCACGTCCATCTGGTGGAGTTGACATCCCTTGGCTGTAGCAATGGAAAGTTACAATTGTATGGAATTCATCTTCACTACTGGAGCGAAGGTATCATCATAGTCAATACCATGAACTTGCTGAAAGACTTTGGTGACAAGCTTGGCTTTGTATCTTCTAATTTGTCCATCTACTGTGCTCTTGGTCTTGTAGACCCATCTGTATTTGAAAAGTTTCCTCCCAGAAGGAAGGGGAACTAGATACCAAGTTTGGTTCTTGAGGAGGGATTTGTACTCCTCCTGCATGTCGGATTCCCAAAAGGGATTTCCAGTAGCCTCACCATAATACTGTGGATCTCAATACTGGACCAAGAAAATATGCCTGGAGAGAAATGTTTTAGTGGTAGTGAGTGCAACACGAGGCTCCTCAAAATCAGATCGATTCATCCTATTATCAACTAGATCACCAATGAGATCACCTGCATCGTGAAGAGTAGTCTATGCCCACTTGGGCCTCTGATCTGGCTCTACAACTACATCTGGATGCTCTAACTCTACATCTGACTGTACTGAATCTGAATCTAAATCATCTGAGTCCTCAGAATCATAACTCTCATCCGAAGAAGAGTCAGCATGTGCATGATCATCATCTCAGACAGGTGGAAGAATGAAGGTCTTTACATGCGGCTATTAAGGTGTATGCGAGACACTTTCCTCAAATTGGACACTTCTCTCAATGATGAGTTGGTCCGAGGAAAGATTAATAAGACTATATCCCTTCACACCATTGAGGTAACCAACAAAAATGCACTCTGTGATCTATGGATCAAGTGACGCCCTCTTTTCAGAGGGAATACGGGCCCATGCACGTGAACCAAAAATGTGAAAATGGGTCACTTTTGGTTTGAGGCCGCTCCAAGCATCATAGGGGGTCTTATCCTTCATAGATCTATGGGGAGATATATTCTGGATGTATGTTTCACAATTAATTTATTCGGCCCATAGTCTCTGTGGTAGTGACTTTTCATGCAACATGCAAGATTCCATCTCCTTTAGAGATCTGCTTTTCCACTCAACAACTTCGTTTTGCTGCAGAGTATAGGGAACTGTGTGCTGTAACTGAATCTGTGCCTCATGGAAAATATTATGGATATCATGATTTACATACTCTCCCTCATTATCAGTTCGAAGGACTTTGATCTTCTTTCTGGACCGGGTCTCAACCAAGGCTTTGAAATCTTTGAGGTGTTGAAAGACCTTAGATTTTTTCCTAAGAAAGTAGATCCAATTAAAACATGAGTAATCATCAACAAAAGTGAGAAAAAACCTCGTTTTGCTGATGGATGGATGTGGAAAAGGACCATTAAGGTCACTGCAGATCAAATCTAAAGGTGCATAATCTCTCTAAGACTTCCCTTTGTCGAATTTATCTTGAGGGTGTTTTCTGAGAACACATCCCTCACATACTCCCTTGGAGAAATGGATTTTTGGTAGAGAATAAACCAATTTGTGCTTGCTAAGCTGTTGCATGAATCTGAAATTCAAATCTCCAAACCTTTCATGCCATATCCTACTACTTTCATCAGCATGAGTAAGTAGTAAAGCATAATCAAGTTCAATGAATTTAGAAAACTATACAATCTAGACTGATGATTTACCTCATCGGGAGCAATATTTGAGTTGGTTTGCATGTAGTAGATGTCCATGGAATTTGGTATGAATATGAATTTTTTTCCAGTGTCGGAATTCTTCATCTGATACACGGAGAGAAGGTTGACAAAAATTTTGGCAACGTGCAACACATTCTCGAAGCTTCTGTTGGTGAGTTCAATCCTTCCTTTACCGGTGACTTCGACAGAAGAGTTGTCCCCCATCAGAATAGGAGGACCTTTGCATGCATCCAAAGAAGAATATACCTCTTTTGATGAAGCCATATGATGTGATTCTCCTAAATCAACGATCCAAGCATCGTGAGAGGAGTTTATTGCAATCAAGGCATGGCTATAATTTCCTTTCTTGGAATTCAGATCTTCTAGCTTCTTCTTCTTGGCACCCTCGAGAATTTGATATCCAAGCTTGTTTTGCTGAAGTATTTGAGACATCAGATATATATTTTTTTCCATGCATGCAGATTCCGAATGGAATCCTTTGTGACAATACGTGCATTTTGCCCCTTTTCCCCTTTGGATCCGGAGGCATCGGTGAAGGGTTTTGTGTACCCTTCCTTCTTCGGATGTGCATGATATTTCTATTTATATTTATCTTTATATTTCTTATATTTTCGGCTGCCATCATGCATAGTAAGTGCATGCACCCTTGGGCCTTTGATTGTGCCCATGTTGATGAGCTTGGTTTACTCTTGTGTCAGGGATTCGATAAAGTCCTCAAGAGAAGGCATCTTCTAGTTGGCTCCAGAGGTGAATCTGACATAATGGAATGTGGATATGAATAAAGAGAATTCAGGACCAATATTGGAGAGAATGGTGAGAACCATTTGTTTCTCCTCCTTCGATTTATCAACCCCGCAAGCTTTCATTTGCGACAGTAAATCCTGGAATTTTGTAAAGAAATCTTGAATATTGTTGAATCTTTTTGGATCCAATGTGAGCAGCGCCACCTCCATCATGTGTCCCCTCATCTCATCCTTCTTTCCAAAGATCCATTCCAAGGTGGTCCAGGCTTGATTGGGAGTATTACAGGAAGATATGTGAAAAAGGAGACTGGGGGAAATAAGACTGCAAATTGTTCTGAGGGCCTCATTGTTATAACCCTAATTTGCACCATACATGCTTACTTGGCATAAGGCCATCTCAGATCCCTTCTTTTCCAAAGAACTGCTGAAAAAATAGTTAAAAGACCTATTTTATAAGGGCCCACACACCCAACTCCATTATTGCATGCGTGTACACGCTAGCTGACCTAAAACAGCCCGCATGTACCTACAAAAGCACGAACAAAGGAAAGTTGCCAATGGAACACATATCTTTGGGTGAGTTAACTAAATCTTCCGGCCATGCATGGCCAAGGGTTCATCCAAATACCTAGCCTCTTTTAGCCTATAAAAGAAGGGTTAGGGGTCCTATTTGGAAGAGGAGAATAAGACTAAAAAATCTCTACCCAATTGTACATTCCCATTGTCCCAACCCTTTAGCCATCCTTGTGCAAAGAGAGATACAAAGAAAAGAAGTTGGAGGACATTTGAAGAGGAGCCCAGTATCAGGTTTGCGGAGCAGTGGCTGGTCTCGACATTGTAAGTTGATTCATTAAAGTTAATAATAAAGAAATGCTTTTTCCGTCCCACTATATGAGTTCTTCATAGTTTAGTGAATATATGTTTGAATATCTAACCCATTAATCTGTAGAACAAATGCATGTAGATTTTTTTTCTTGTTTTGCATGCAGGTCAGCCTTGGGAGGATAGTTGCTAACAAATGATCAAGTGTGAAGAAGGATCGACATCGAACGTCCGGAACAAGGTATGTTCGTTTAATCATGTATTTGCTTGAAAGAAATGGAGATTAAGTCTAGGATGATGGTACAAAGTAGGATCCTTTCGGTCTTATCTGCATGCATAATATAAACCTAAATGCTAGTCCATAGGGGGATTTCCCACCACAACAGAATTGGCAATCGTACTGGGGAAGTCTCCAGGGTTCCTGGGAATATTTTTGGGTATTTTTAAAAGACTGGTTTTCTTTCCTGTTTTTTGAAGTTTCTGGAAAGTCTGAGCTAACAGAGATTCTGGTCTTCCATACCAGCTATCTCTATTTCTTTGCTTGACTGTGTTTTTTCAAGACCCACAGAGGTACACGCGGCCTGCATAAGGTCTGCATGCATGTACCCGCGCCCTACTTTCTTACAGCTTGCATGTAAACACTAGCTAAATAAGTAATAATAGCGTGTACAATTCCAGAAAATTTTTGAGGCAGTCATCCTCTTCCCTGTCAGAATCAGTCATTCTCAGGGGTTTTCTGGAACTCTTTCTAGTCTTGGATTTTTGCAGTCTATAGCTTAGGGTTCATCTCATATTGGTTTGTTTTACAAATTTTTTCCTTATATTGTTTTCTTTTTTCTGTTAAAGAAAGTGTTTAAGCCTTCAAGAGATCCGGTTCTCAATATCAGTGGTCTCTTCCTGGTTTGGATTGTCTATTTTTATTTGTTTCATAGTTTTAGAGATACACACGGCTTGTATAAGGCCAACACACATGTACACACTCTCTGGCTCTACACATCTCACGTGCACACGCTTGCTGTTGAATTGTCAATAGTGTGCTTATGAAGGATAGTTTTTGTTGAGGGTGAG
>JZKD02S0135640.1:241053-273339 GCA_000966675.3 Picea glauca
TCACCAATTCTTCAATTAATCTTGCTTAACTTTTTCCATGAGAATCCTTTCAATATATAGGAGAGGGTGAGATGGTTACATGGATGAGAATGATCCCACCAAATCAGAGAAGCCATTAAAATGACAACCATACAAATGCCAACTCATTTTCTAGAAGATTCCCTTATATAACCCTCGAGACTTCTTCTCTTTTCCAAGCTTAAAAACAAGTTCTCACCCTGTGTATAGAGAAACCTATGAGAAGTTCGCACCCTAGATGAAGGTGGCCTGCGAGAATGGGTCATTATCTCACCATAGGCCATATGCATCCTGTGAATTCACTTTGAAAATATGTTTTCTGGAAGGAGATAAATGCCACTTTTCTCAGGAGAAAGTTCTTGTTGGGAGCTTGAGTACACTATTGTTAATACATCACCAAGATGACCAAAATCATGTGTAACAGAATGCCCCCCAAAGTATGAGGATGGAATCAGTGACAGCTGAAATACTTTGTAAACTGTGTGTGTGTGTCGGAAACCAGGACCGCACCTAATCAGAAACCTGCAAACAACCAAGGATCTGCAGAATATAATACTAGTTCTGAGGTAGGCATTCTGATACTTAGATCATAGACAGATGATATCATAAACATAGGTCATGGCCACTAATCATACACCTTGGATCCACGTCATCAAAATATCGCATAGCCACCAGGAATACACTGTGGATCCATGCAAGAAGATTCAAATTAAGACAACATAGCCACGAGACATACAAAGTGGATCTATGTGTCAAAAAATTATACATATTCCATCACAGCCTAGATCAAAGAGATGAGACCCAGGGTCTTCAATCCCGTCACCTGAAAGTACGAATCTAACCATGTGATTACATGTGTTGAAGTCAAACACGAAACCACTTGATTACCGGTCATTGATGAAACCGTTAACAAGTGTGAGGGAAATCACCATTAATGTCAATGACTCCCAAGGTACACTAGTACAATCCACTAAATGTGAATGAATGAATTGAGGTCGAACATTCGACAAAATCTCCCAATCAGGGGTCAATGATGAAAACCCACTGTCGAAAGTGAGGAAACCTTCCATTGAGGCATGCAAGTTCCAAGGTACCAAATAATTTCTAAGTCTTGTTTCCGGATAATGAGCTGGAGTCGATGGAACAAAAATCGTCACAGGAGGGCCTTGATGTATCCCCCCATCAATGACACAAAATGAGTAACAGACTTTGAAGGTGAAATGGAGCATGATATAGGTTGAACTGGACACGGGGAAGGCCGACACGAAGAGAATGGTCTACTCAATAGAGGTTTCAGATGAACTTCTCTTGAACATATGAATGACACGACCAATGATTTGGCAGCGCTAACTCAGAGATGACTCAATATATGACCTTGTAGCAAGTCGAATGAAAGATAAATGGATTTTCCAAACTGGCTTCAGATAATGAATAGGGGGGTGTCATGTTCAAGAACGACACTTACTGCCAATAATATGAATACAAAAACATATCCCTTTCCCAAATTTTTCCCCACCATTTTTGGCGAGTACCTCTTTATTTTTATGCAAGCTTGAGGAGGATAACATATTCTTGTTGATGTAAGCTCATCCTTTGGATGAGTTCTTCAGAGTATGTTTAACGAACTCTAGGAAGGAGTGGTTCGGTCCCATTACGGGTCTTTCGATGTTTGTTTAATGAGTCGAAAGATAGAAAACTTGAAGGTTTTTCATGATTATAGAGTCCAGAAAAACACTCAAAAGAGAACTCTCTCAGTTCATTTTTCATAAAATAGTCTGATGAGACCGAAAAAGAGATAAATTACCGCCCAACAAATGCTTTCTTCAAATACTTTAACGAGTGTGAAAATAGCAAGATCGCTCAATGATCTTTTCATGTTTAGAGAGTCTGAAAAGAGATTAAAGAGGACTCCAGGGGGTTCCTTTTTCGTATAACCTTGTTGAGCCTGAAAATGTGATAAAAGTGTGCTCGATTACGTTCTCATGTATTTTCGATCGTGAGAACGAACAAAGACCAAGCTCGAGGTTTTGTCTAAAAACCATAAAAAACAACTTAAACATGCGATGAAAAAGAGAAAAATATTTGTATCCCTGCATATGGATGTCGAAGTCGTCGTGTCTGCAAAAATTCGCACTCATAGGGGTATTAGGCATTAGGTTTGATAAAATAAAACAATTATAAAAACCAACAAAAATGGTAAAAAGTAAATATAAGTGGGTAAAAGTTCTTTTGCCATAGTCATTGTAACTTTGCCAAGATTTTAGCCCCAAAACCCCTCTTTTGCCCTTGAATTTTGGTGCTCGATTGCGAAAGGTACGAACAACCATTTGGCGAATCGTCTCCAGTAGTGAGGTAAGCTCCTTGTCTTCTATATTTTCATGGTTCAATTTTTTGTTTTCATTGGTAAATTTCAAGGTTTTGAGCTTGTTTTAGGGCTAAAATTTACGCTCAGGCATCCTCGTAGGCTAGCCAGACGGGACCTGTGAGAATGCATGATTCTCGTAGTTGGTCCCAAAGGCACATGCGAGAACCGCTAAATGAAAAATTTCTTTAATGTTTTCTCAATGAAAAATGTACCAAGGCTTGAAGAGAGTTGCTGACCTTCTTCTTATGGTTCTTGTGCAGGCATTTGGCTGTCACCATGGTTCTAGAATGGCGTGAAAGAGAGCATGAAGAAGATGATGCTATTGTCGGGAATAACCTGGGCACCGTTGCCACTTTGCAAGACTGTGGTCTCCTGAAATTATTTCAGATCCCGGGTATGAGGGCCCAAGTCAAGTTGTTGGAGTACCTCATTCATATGTGGGACGTGGACCAACAAGTATTCCACGTAGGGTTCCACACATTGTCCTTGGATATCGAGGACATTTATTTGTTGACAGAACTATCACAGCCTGGGTACCACACTATCTTGACTGGTAGTCGAGTTGGTGGGCTACCTATGAGTGAATATTGTCGTCAGTACTGTGTTCCAGAGGAGGAAAGAAGCAAAGGAAAAGTGGCCATTTGGGGGGTCCAGGATTTGACCCTTTGCACTATTTTGTTCACAATTGCTCATATGGCTAGGAATGTTGCTCCACACATGGCTCTCCATAGCTACTTTTAGTATGGCTTAGAGTGTATTGAGCCTTGGGTCTTTAACTGGTCAGACTCAGTCCTTCGTAGCATGAAGAGGCAGTTGACTAAATGCAGGAGAGGCGACCTGAAGCAATTCGGGTACGAGTCACTATTGGTGTCCTTTTTTCTTGAGAGGGTTCTCTTGCTGAGGTTGCAAGTTGAGTGGGGTCTATTAGCTCTAGAGGATCTGAGGATGCTAAGGTGGTGTAACCGCATGGCCCGACATGTAGCTAGAACAATCATCAAATACAATGATTCCTTCTTTGACTGGTTGCGACCACAGATGCTGATGGTCGATGATTATGCCTATGTCGGGTTGGACTTCCGAGGGGATCCATACTTGGCCCTACCTGAGGGCACTAAGTGGGGATATCTAGGTAAGAAGTACACATTTTTTACTTTTTAAATGTTTTTGTGAATTTTATCATATGCAAATGTTTTTATGTTTGTCCAAGGTCTAATTACAAAAATTCTTTTTTGATGACACATACGTGGGGCCTTATCGACCTCCGGGTACTTGTCCTCTTCAACGACGAGGAGAGGTGGCTCCATTGCCATGATGGGACATTGAATATTATGAGGCAATGGAACAAAACTTAGAGGGTTTGACTATAGACATTCCGGACATGCCTCTTGGAGAGGTCCCGCGACGTTATCAGCGTCATACGGTGGGCATGTCAGAGTTTGTTGGACGACTGCTTTGTAGTTTTTCCTGAGCAGTCATGTTTTACCATGAATGTCATCCATGACATTACTTTGTAGAAGCTATGAGCTTCAAATTTTGAAATTTTGGTCCTTGGACAAAACGTTTTTGTAAAAAACTTTTTGATCGTTATATATACATACGACTTCTACCGGCTTATCTTGTGTTGTGTGATACTTGTGATGTGATTGATTTATAAATGAACCAAATGTATGTCTAATACATAGTTAGCTAATCCATCAGTTAATGTATTTAGACATCTAGGAATATGTTGATACTCAATATAATCAAAATAATGTTCCAAGAGGCGAATTCGCAAATATACCCGTAACAAAGTAGGACTTCGAATAACATAGACATTACTTAACTATAGTACTATGAGATACAAATCGATTCTCATAACCAAGTGACAGATACCGAGCGAGATAGCATCAATCAACAATTCGATAATGGCGCTATACTCTGCAATATTTTTGGTCGCACGACCGAGGCACACACCTCGTAGAGTGATAAGTTCATTTGTAGGGGCGTAAATTACCCACGCAGCAGAAGTAAGGTTCTGAGTACTACGGCTAGCGCCATTAGCGAAGC
The DNA here is from genome assembly GCA_000966675.3 of Picea glauca. Taxonomy (NCBI): domain Eukaryota; kingdom Viridiplantae; phylum Streptophyta; class Pinopsida; order Pinales; family Pinaceae; genus Picea; species Picea glauca. Next base: position 245,483 of record JZKD02S0135640.1, read on the forward strand.
CAGTGTGGGGTAGAGAAGAATCCAACATCTGGAAACCAAACACAATGTAACATAAGGGCAGAGACCAGATAATGAAAAAAACATACTAAAGTAATGCACAAGAAGTATGATACAATAAAATACAAGTACTCGTGCACAGGTGATCTTATGCATAGTACTTCTTTAAGTACAACCCATTTCTAGGTTCATTCAAAGGGATACCGACATAATCTACTAACTCGTAAGATCTTTTCTCCAAAACTCATCTAACGATATAAGGACCTCGCCACATGGCTTCAAATTTTTCAGCTCCTAGCATATCTCGATCTTGTTCATAGAGGAGAACCAGATCTCCTTCGGAGAAAACGCGAGGCTTGACATGTTTTTCGTATTGGGCCTTGACACGTTTCTTCTAGGATTCTATGACTAGGGTAGCATCGCGTCAAGTTTCGTCTAATCACATGAGATACAACAGACGTTCTTCCTTTGCAGAAGTGTTTGGTAGGAGTTCGATGACTAGTTTTAAGGAGGGTATCTCACATTCAATCGGGAGGATGGATTCTAGACCATAGACTAACCGGAAAGGCGTAAACCTAGTAGCGGATTTAACGGACGTTCGGTAAGCCCATAATGCTGAAAATAACATTGTGTGCCAAATTTTTTTGTGAATCCCTATCATTCGTCGAAGCATGGTTATGAGAAATTTATTAATCGCTTCGACTTGGCCATTGTCTTGTGTGTAATAGGGCATTGAGTTTTCATGGCGAAGACCCAACTTTTCAGTGAGTTCGGACATCATGAAGTTTCTAAAGTGGCTACCATGATCAGTGACGATAGCCTAAGGAACACCAAAGCAAGCTATGATGTGATTGAAAATGAATAATGTTGCAGTCTTTCCAGTATTTTCAAATGTCGACATTGTCTCGGCCCATTTCGCAAAACAATATACGGCTACAATAATGTATCCATGCCCCCCGGCCAAGTGGGGGTGACATGTCATGAAATTGATACCCCATTTTGCAAAGAGACCAATGGAGATCACAGGGTGAAGAGGAGCAGGATGTGATCGTATCTTATGATTATAGTTCTGGAAAGCGTGGCATTTTTGTATGGCGATTATGCAATCATTAAATAAAGAAGGCAAAAAATACCCTTCTCATAAGATCTTCTAGGCAGTGGCATACCCAGACATATGACCACCACAAGCTCATAAATGGTAGTTATTTAAGGCTTTTTCGGCTTCGTCGAATGTGAGGCAGCGTCGAAAAACTGAGTCAATCCCACGACGATAAAGAGTATCCCCGAGGATAATATATTGACGGGCTTGGTAGCGTATTCGACGCCATTCAATACTAGACAAATTGGGCTGTAAAGTCTGGGTTTGGAGATATATGATGATATTTTCGTACCAAATATCATCGGAACTAATTAGGAAAAGGGATTCATCAGGTAATGAATCGGCTGCTACATTTTCCGTTTTAGAGTAGGGAAAGTCGCATATCAACTCGGCAAACACTAAGGACTTCTTGGACTTAGCTCGTTCAAATTCCAAGTCAAACTCCTGGAGTATCACAATCCATTTGGAGTATTTTCCCCCTAGAAATTGACGTGTGAGAATGTGTTGCATAGGGTTGCAGTTAGAAATTACCGTAGTCTTGCGAGAGAGGATATAGTGCCAGAAACATTGATATACTTGGACGACTGCTAGGCCATTTTTTTGACATGTAAATACTTGGTTTCAGTAGGCATTAGAATTCGACTCAAGTAATAGATAACATATTCGTCATGAGAATCATCCTCTTGGACGAGAACCATAGAGATGGTGTAATCCGAGGCTGCAAGGTAGAGGAAATAATCATGACTATAATCGGGGGGAAAGAGAAGCGAAGCACGTGTCAAGGACAATTTCAAAGCTTCGAAGGCTTTGTTTTTGATGGTATCCCATACGAACACATACCACTTTTTGAGTAGTCGTGTAAATCCAAGAGTTATCTCAGCATAGTTCGGGATGAAACGACGAAGAAAGTTTGCTTTCCCTTGCAAAATTTGTAACTGGCGAAGTGTAGAAGGAGGAGGGAGACTGAGAATCACCTCGACCTTTAAAGGATCTACCCTGATCCCTTGATGTGAAACAATAAATCCTAGAAGTCGGTCGGATTCTACGCAGAAAACGTATTTGTGAGGATTCAAGTGTATATGGTAAAACCGATAGTGGAAGAAAATGGCTCGGAGGTGGATTGGATGATCGATCCGGTGCATGGAATGAGAGGGTAAGTCATCAAGATATGTCTACACTATGTGCTTGATATCATGGAAGGCATAAGACATAGCACGCTGAAAAGTTGCACCAGCGTTCTTTAGACCGAAAGGAAGTTTTCGATAGGTGAAAGTGCCCCAAGGACAAATGAAAGAGGTTTTGTTTTGATCCTCGGGAACAATATTGATTTGATTATATCTGGAGAAACCATCCATCAGAGAGAAGATTTCACTTCCGGCACAATCATCGACAATCTGATCGACGAAGGGGGTAGGAAAGTTGTCCTTAGGACAAGCTTTGTTAATATCCCTATAATCAACGCATACGCAGATTGTGCCTTGTTTCTTATCGATCGAAACAAGATTGGAAACCCAGTTAGTGAGGGCCACTGGGTAAATAAAGTCAGCTTTGAGAAGTTTCTCGACTTCAAGTTTAATAACTGCCTCTTTACATGGGTGAACTGGACGAAGGCATTGCCAGACGGGTTTAGCATCTGGGTATGTCTTAATCTCATGTATCACAATGTCGAGTTCAATGCCCGACATTTCTTCATAGCTCCAGGTGAAGACGTCACAAAATTCTTTGAAAAGTGACTTGTAGGTGACGATTTCATCAGGGGAACACAAAGGTCCGATATGCACATTTTTGAAAATTCCAGGTTTGATGGATATGTCAAGGGAAATAGTGGGTGAGATATTGCTTAAGTTCCCTTCAGAAAACACATCGTGTGTGGACTCGGGAATGGTTTAAATGACGACAATGGTCGACGGGGTCAAGATCCATTGGTAGCTCTCAATGGTGTGTTGTTCCAGGAAGAGGATGGAACGGTGATGTCCATCGTTCCAAGGGGTGTCTTCCATGACAGACATAATCATCTCGTCCGTGAGAAAAATGACGTGGAAAGGATTTGGAGATAAATCACCAAGAGAGGGGGTAGACGGGGTTGCTGATTGAACGAATTGATAGGCAGATTCAACCGAACTCAAAGGAATTTTGTCACCGTAATGAAGATGATCACCAGGGTTGGGTACCATCCATGGGTCGTGAGATGTAGGGGTTCCGTGAATCGAGGTGGAGACCATGTTGATTGAAGTGACAGATGAGTGTGGAACATTGGGTGGTGGAATGGGGAAGGTACCCATTAATGAAGAGTCTTTGAGAAGACCTACGCTGACGTTTTCATAGCCGGGGGGGTTGGCAATGAACGGTATGTTGCCAGTATGCGTATCCAAGTTAAAGAAGGCTAATTAGTCGATGGTGATTACCTTTCCTTGATGTGGGAAACGTACCACATGAAAAAGAGTCGACACAAATGTGTGCATGGAATCGATCCAGCTATGGCCAAGCAGAAGATTGTAATCAAGAGGAGCATCAAAGACTTCCACTTTGACTTGGACCGTTTTTCATTCTAGCATGATTGGAAACGAATTAAGGACACCGTAAGGCTTAAAACTGGAGCCATTGAAGGCTTTGAGTGTGTTATGGGATTCAGTCAAAGAGGGAGAGTTGATGGATTTCCAGCAGGTAACAGACATGACACACGTTGAGGCAGCCTCATCAATAACAGTTCTACAAATGTTTTTGTTAGAGACAATAACTTGGATTTGGAATGCGAATTGAGGGGGAAACCTTGGAATGTGATCTTCCAAGTCAAAAATTATTAAATTTGAATATGTTGGGTCAATTCCACCGATAGATTTCAACAGTGCCTTCTGTTGTGTGGGATAACTTTGAAGGACTTTGAGGGATGACATCGCGGAAGGTGCTTGGGCCAGATCTTCAACAATGTTGTAGTTCTAGGCAACACGAGCATGAGAATTGAAATCTTATTTCCGAATGACGCCCTTTGGAGGGGGGCGAAGAACTGTGTCAAGGCTCAGTCATTCGAGATGAAGAGGACCATTGGTAGGTGGAGTCATGGGAGATGGTTGGACCAATGAAGGAGGTATATCATCAACCTTCTCTTTAGAGGGAGAATAATCTTTGGCTCGAGTGGTAAGTGCGATGTCATTCTTCTTTGAATCGCCAGTACACAATAATACATAGGATGTAGTGGAAGGGGAAGGTTGGTCATGAATGACAAATTGAGCCTGTTGTTGAGAGGGGAAGGGTTGGGACAAAATGACTGGAGTGGATGGTTTTGGGGCCCCTTGAAGGAACTTAGTAACCTCGGTGCGTCATGGAAAATCCTTCGTGTAGTGATCATCACCACAGATAAGACAAGGGCATCGAGGTTTGCACTTATCCCTATCGTCAACAGGTGGAGTTTTGGTTTTCTCTTCTTGCAAAGTATTTTTTCCCTTCTTATTCTTACCCTTTACTTTTCTGGATTTGTTTTTACTGAATGGAGTAGATTGAACCACATTTACCTTAGAAGTCTTGCCAGTGGGAGGGGTAGGAGACAGAGCATTTTGATCATTAGAATAAATGGGTTTGGGGTTGTTGCTTGAGGCAGAATGTGGTTGGGCATGGAAAGTTCCAATCACAGCATCGAATGCATGAGAAGTAGCTGGAGTAGTTGAAGTGGCGGAAGTGGAAGGATGAGGTGCATCAGAGAGTAAGTCGTAAAGAGTACTTGTTTGTGAGTAAATGAGGTCAAGGTATTGAGCACGACTTATGGCTTGTTCTTCCGTGACAACTCCACACATGGCGATGTCACGGCTGATGTCATTTACGAATGATTTGGTGAACCACTCGGCCAACAACTGATTGGGAAGTTTGAGTTTGATGAGACGTCATCTCCTTCGCCACTCATGAATGTGATCGGATATATGAGTGGCTTTGTTTTTTTTAAAATAACTCAAAATATCGGTCCCTGTTTCATAACGGATTGGTAACTGGTAGTGGGTGAGGAAAGCCATAGCTAGGGTGTTGAAGTCGGTGAAGAAACCTCGTGGTAATTCTATATACCACTTCGTGGCAGAACTTGTGAGAGTTCTTTGAAAAATACATAAACGAATAAAGTCATCCATCAAGGAGTTGGATGAGCACCAGAGGTGAAAAGCCATCATGTGATTGTTTGGGTCCTCTCCCGCTTTGCCATCGAATTTAGGGATGTCAGATGGTAGCTTGGCTGGTATAGCGGGCCAATGGGGAGAGTGACGGATTGGATCATTTAAAATCCTCGATAGATCCGGGAGGTCCAAAGTGGCCAAGAAGGGTAACTATATATTCACATGGGGGTACTGGTGGCTTTGGGGAGGGAGTCTCGTCGGAAAACCAGTGGGACCATAATAAGTCTTCATATAATGTGAAGACCCAGGCAGATTCGGTGGTTGTTGTAGAGGAAAGTAGCTCATGGGATTGTATCCATGAACAGGGAGGTGAGTTTGAGCATTCAAGCCCCAAATAGGATTGGACATACCTGGATATGGTTGGCCTATACTCAGGGGTATAACGGATGTAGTTGGAGGCTGTTTCCCCCCAGTCGATTGAGGATTATGTTGTATCATATGGTTCCAATATTGGGCCAAGGATGGAGGTCTATTTTGTCTATAGGGTGGGGTCAGTGGGGGTTGTCCTCCAATTGGGGGTTGAGTTCCAATTGGGGGTTGTGTTCCAATTTGGATTTGTGTTTCAATAGGAATTTTCCCTACAAGGGGGGGTTGAGTCAAACCTCCTTGGTGAAATTGTCCACCAATAGGAATTTGGTATTTTTTTGTGAATGGCGGGATGGTGCCACTAGGATTGGTGCCACCGATAGAGGATGGAAAAGGGCCTTAGAAAGAGGGGTGAGGAAGTGTCGGAATGAAGCTGGGAGGAAACTGCCCAGAAGAAGAGGGACCACTAGGAGTTCCTAAGGGTTTGCGTAGGAGTGGGAATAGAAGCATTCAATGCACAGTATCCTGGTGGAAGTGTCGAGGTGACACTGGGTGAGAGAGGTGTGCCAATGGGGGCTTGACTAGCCACTGTAATACTGGTGTGAATACTCATAGTATTTGTGTAATGGACCATTTGTAAAGGGAGGGACAAGATGTGGTCATCTCGCGGAGCTTCTGTACCAGGAAAATAATAAGCAGTAGTAAAAGGTACTGCATCTGGGTCAGAGGTTTCAAGGAACGTAGGTGAGACAGTGATATCAATGCCTACTTCTGAACCAAAGAGATCCCGTCTAAAAATGCCAGTAGTCCAAAAAGGATCTTGTCCCTCGGGTCCTGGAAAAGGTCCAGTTGGTGATCCAAAAGACAAAACAACTAAGTCTCCAGAAGAATTCACTCGCATAATACGTCTCTCAGAATTGGGGTGAAGTCGAAAGTCCTCTAGAGAATTGGTAATTTGAAACCATTCTAGAGATTCATTTCTTTCCACTTGTGGAGTGGTGACATATTAGACTTCACTTTGTTGAGGAGAGCCCTCTGGTGAGCTTGTAGGCAGGGGTTGGGAACCTTCCAGATTTTCTGGGGATAAGCCCTGCATTCTACGTGAATGACGTGGAGGGTCTATTGTGAACGAGTTACAAACTTATGAAGAAAATCTTGTGGTCAACTTGGGTAAACAAACAACATGCACTAGTAAAAATTCTAGGAAACAACACCAAGCAAACAAAACCTTCTAATTCTGAAGTTACTAGTTGGTGATGAAATCCAACGTTGCAACGACGAGACGAGAAGGGGCTGGGCTAGGTTGGAAAAGTTACATTGATGACCTGCTTAATAGACTTACACCCTGGTGCAAGCTCCCACACATAATCGTGGGTATACCCTCCAAGGAGCCCGAGTGAGTTTTTCCAACGTCGATTCCAGTTACCATGAAGACTTGGCCCTTCACAGTCACCTTGTGTAAGACCCTAAGAATATAGGCCACTAAGGTTTCCACCAACAACAATAAAGACTGGGGGGATAGTTGACAGTCCGATCCACACGCAAGGGCAGGGTATCTAGCCCGAAATCAACTTGAGAGGCTTCCACTCATCATTGTGGGTATACCTTCAAGTGACCCCCGTAATACGTGCAATATCTACATAGATATCAATAGAGTAGGGTGATTAACTTTGTTAATATCAATGCGACCTCGGGTTTGACCCTTGTGTGAGAAGGGCTTCCCAAGAAAAAATGTTGCAAATGGAATTTGACACTCCTTAACACAAGATGCTATTGTGTGTTTTGTGCTTTGGAGAGTGTATCTCTCTGCCTATTCCAAAGCTCTAACCTAGTTAATTGTTGGTGTAATAGAGTCCTAGAAAAGAGTTACTAGTTAAATGTTAAAATTGCACAATATTATTAAAGGTTGTTGTTACTCAAAGGAAACGGAAATGAAACCGATGTTGTGTGAGACTCTGACCCAACAATGCAAAGATAGGAATGAAAAATATCAATTCTTGTTCAATGAATCCTATTTACAGGAGGGAAAGAGGAGTTTTCTGGAACAATCTTGAACTACGATATACAATATTCTTTAAAATGCAATCTTCAACAAATCACGTAACAATGACAATTCTCTATTTGTTCTATTTCAACGATTGATTTCTAATATTTTCAAAATGAAAATGATTTTAAAAAGAAAAATGTTTTTTACTTTTCAAAAAGAACCACCATGGTGGTGAAACTAAGGAAAACCAATAACTAACGAATAAGCAATAAACAAAACCCAAACCAATCTTTCAATGGAGACAAAAATGACAAGCAGACAAGACTAGTCTTTTCAATTGCATGAGAACAATGATTTTCCAAGTAATGAGCAAATGAGAAAGACAAACAATCCCAACTTTCAAACCGATCACCGGCTCCTAACCAAACAAGTACTTAGATTCTGGGATCAGAGATTATATCCTTGCTAAGAAAAGTAAAGAGATGAGAGTTGAGAAAAAGAATGAACAAGAAGAGTCTTTGATTTCCAAAGACTGATCGTTCACAAAATCCGAAGTCAAGAAACAATCAACCAGTGGCCCAAGAAGTTCTTTTCAGACACACATACAGATCTGGGCATCTGAGCATACAAAAACCTTAATTCCAAAAATTTTTAAAATGGGTTCGCAGGCTATCAGTAATGTACAGTGCGAGAATGGAGCATTCTCGCAGGCTATTCACAAGAAGGGTGTGAGAATCTCGCACTGGACTGAAAGGTAGAGTGCGAACTCAAGGGGTTCTCGTAGGCCATAGAGGGGTTCAGTGCGAGAAAGCCTAAAACTAGGAAAAATTTTGGAAAAAGACAAAACATTTGAAGGGACTTCTGGACCCAGAGAGTCTATCAGGGTCTCCTGAAGACTTAGAGATTGATAGAAATGAAGAAAGGTAAGGCAAGAGAAAATGGCCAAGGAAAAACACCAAAAACCACTAAAAAATGGGTTGCATCCCTAGTGGAGTCGCCAATTTTGTTATTGGACTAATCAGAAGGTGCAGACACTAATAGATCTCCCTAGATCCACCTGAATCTAGAACAAAACATGACAGGACATGACTCTTTCTCTAAGTTACGACCATTGAATTAGCTAGTAAGGAGGAACAAGTGACATACCCTTTGTATCGCTTCCTTAAGTCTATGTTGCTCCTGCTTTTCTTTAGTGCTCTTGTGAGGTCAAGACCAAGACAACACAAACCAACCAAAGTGAAGATAACAAAATGTATTCAATGTCAACTTATGCATATGATCAAGGAATTACACAATAAAGTAATAGTGACTTTATGGGAAAGGGACATGCCACTGTATCATATTAATTGAAAGTAGAAGATACAACCTGATCGCCTTGATGTCGCAAGCTTCCTTTCGGTGAATCTTGGTTCCAACACACACACTTGCTCTGTACTTTCATGAAGAAGATCTAATTCCCTTGATAGACCTACTAGAGTCTCCAAGCTTTTGTTCAAGCAGGGTTCTTCACACAATTCCTTCACCAATTATTCAATTAATCTTGCTTAACCTTTTCCATGAGAATCCTTTCAATATATAGGAGAGGGTGAGATGGTTACATGGATGAGAATGATCCCACCAAATCAGRGAARCCAGTAAAATGAMAACCATAYGAATGCCAAMYCATTTTCTAGAAGATTCCCTTCTAGAACCYKCGAGACTTCTTCTCTTTTCCAAGYTYAAAAACAAGTTCKCACCCTRTGTATAGAGMAMMCTGCRAGAAKTTCRCACCCTAGATGAAGGTGGCCTGCGAGAATGGGTCATTCTCGCACCCTAGGCCATATGTAGCCTGCRAACTCACTTTGAAAATATGTTTTTTGGAAGGAGATAAATGCCACTTTTCTCAGGAGAAAGTTCTTGTTGGGAGCCTGAGTACACTATTGTTAATACATCACCAAGATGACCAAAATCATGTGTAACACCCGTCCCACTATATGAGTTCTTCATAGTTTATTAAATATATGTTTGAATCTCTAACTCATTAATCTGTAGAACAAATGCATGTAGAGTTTGTTGCTTGTTTTGTATGTAGGTCATCCTTGGGAGGATAGCTGCTAACAAGCGTTCAAGCGTGAAGAAGGATCGACATCGAATGTTTGGAACAAGGTATGTTCATTTAAGCATGTATTTTCTTGAAAGAAATGGGGATTAATTCTGGGACGATGGTAAAAAGTAGGATTCTTTTGGTCTTATTTGCATGCATAATATAAGCCTAAATGCTAGTCCGTAAAGGGATTTCCCACCACAACACTCTTCCATGCCATTTAAGTACTTGGATTTTTATATGGATGATGTTGGTTATGTATCCGTATTCAATGTTAACCTATACAACCCTTTGGTTCATAGATGTATGGATATTTTCTCCTTCCATGCAAACTAGTTGTAAGGTGTAAGAATGAATTCTTTTTGGAAATCCATCTTTTCGATGTCTTCAATCTTTTGTACCTGCAAAAACATTTTGTGTAGGTTTTTCTTAGCAGTCCATCATCTTTGATACCATGTAAATGTGTTTAACCTGTAGAAAATATATCTATCTAAACAATAATACACACATTTGCAGAGAGAATTTGAGAAAGAAGAAGAAGGAGAGAAAGAATGAAATAATCCTCATTAATCGTTGTGAATAATGAATAATTTACACGTGTATATACTATGTATAACTCAATGAGTGTATGATAGAGGAGAACCAATGCACCATAATGGTGGTCTGGAGTGATCTCTAGTCTCTCAGGCAGTTACGGGAGTGAACTGCCACCTAGTTGAGTTAACTAGTCAACTAGTCTTCAGTTAACTGACTGAACAAAGAGTAGTGGAGTTAAATCAGAGAATCAAGGGTAATGCACCAGTTTGGTGATGATCCCAAGGCAAGTTCACATTATTTGGTGATGATCCCAATGTTTCATGGTGACAAAACCAATGTAGCATCTAAACTCAACTCAACTAATCGAACTAAAGTGTCACCTGAAAAAAGAATATTCTTTAGGTGGAATATTCTCCCCTAAAATATAGGGTACTAGATAATGAATAATTATGACTAATAAACAAGGAAAAACCTTAGGAAAAATAAATCCTCGGTCTGTGTGAAGTAACTCCAACAGTGTTCACCTTCACTTCATGGTAAATTCCCATTCACAATTAATGTTAAGACAACCTCTATTAATTCCAGGAATCCCCTCCTCTCATCCTCCTGAATACCTTGGAACAACATTAGCATTATTATATAATATTTTCCAAGACCTATCCTAATGGGGAGATTAATCTCCATTTTTCTCTCTGGTGACCTCCTTCCCAACACATTATTATATAAATATTAGGATATTGGAATGATTCTCCATCAAGATGATCCCTTCAAAATCTCCACTTAGCACTCTTAAGTTGAATTTTGACCATCGGAATCTGATGAGGTAGTTGTGGAAGGTTTAGGTTTTCCTTCCTACCATTGGACCCTGATGGGATGAGCTATTTGAATTGGCATTATTTTAATATACTTTTTGGGGTAATCAACTCATCGAAATTGGAATTATTTTAATATATTTTGGGGGGAATGAAGCCATCATAGAGTTTTACCCATTGGAGAGGTTTTACCCATCGAAACGAGTTGTGGACAGTTTAGGTTTCACCTCCAACCATTGGACCATGATTATATACCATCATAATGAATATCCATCAAAAAGTTGGAGTGAGTTGTGGGGCGTTTAGGTTTGACCTCCGACCATCGAACCCCGATGAGCTACCATCCAAAACTCAACATTGGATTATATTAACATTTTAATTTTTCACTTTGACTTTAGGTTGTATTTAATTTTGGGGGAATATTTTTAATTTTATTATGTTTATTAATTTTTATTTTCACATGGGTGGGGAATAATTTTATTAGTTTTATTTTTCTTTATTAATTTTGTTTTCACGTAGGTTATTTTAGTTTATTTTATTATTTTATTATTTTCACTAGGATTATTGGGAAAAATTACAACACGAGCCCTAGGTCTCTTCAACTTTTGTTTATAACACTCACATATTCATTTTCAAAAATGAAAAATAAATTGTAAATGAGAAATGAGAAAACAAAGGGAAACAAAATGTACAGTCACGAGAGATGATGGGTCTCTCTTTTCTTATAAAAGTGAACTCTTCTGATGAAATTGTGGAATTTTTCCTATTGTGTAGATTGTTTATATTCTTATTGTTGGATATACAAATAGTAGAAGTTATTTTTGAATTCATAACGATATCAAATGAATTTGGGACCAATCCATAAATGTGCTTGTCATTTGAGTTTTTCTGAGTGTTAAACATATGAACTATTTATGTGCTTGGTATTTAGAATTCTTATGCTATTGTGATTTATAATGAGTACATGCCTCCACTACAACTATTTGAGATGATATCTGAAATATTATTGTTTTAACATATTCTTAGCTCTCATGAAGTGTTTCTATTGTAAAACATATCATTTTAAGATGTACTCATCTATTAGTTTTTCTCATGTGCGTGATAGGTTAGAAGTAGTTGGGTTATATTAGTTTTTTTTAGTTTAGATTAGATTTAGAATTAATTAAAAACCTTTGGGGGATGGTTCACTATCTTTCTCCTTTTTATCCTTTTAATTCTTAGTGGGCCCACATACTAGTAAAAAATGCTACACCAAATGAGAGTAGGTCTAAATGGGACCTGTCATCAAGCGTTCTCCGTTACCTACTTGACATGCCATTTGGACCCGTCAACACTCCCTCACTGAGTAAGTCTACATGAATAAAACTCACATGGATATATACCTTAATGTCAGATCCCACCATCATCTCGCTTGGAAATATGTTGTATTAAAAAAATTTATTACTCGCGCCATCTGCATTACCACCCTTCAATTCATCGTAGAGGAAAAGACCCATTTAACCAAATCTCTTTTATCAAATGGATACTCTATCTATCAAATAAACTGAGCCTTCCACTCATCCAATCCTAAACCAAAAACCTCCTCAACCTCCACCCCTCTTCATTCTCTCCTTTGTCTTCCTTCTAGGGACCCACATATAATATCACAAAATTCCTAGCGAAGAAAAATATTAAAACGATGTTCAAACCCTTCAAAACCATTAAAAAACGTTTTATAACAACTAAAGATGAATCTGACCCAATGCTTGGCCAAGATGTTTACCAAATTCCTATTCTTGTGGGCAATATTACATAGGTCAAGATGGTAGAACCTTTAAATCTAGGCTTAACGAGCATATAGTGGTTACCACCTATAACTGAATAGCCAAATCATCTATCATTGAACAATCTTTCACATCCAAGAACCTTATTTTCTTTGACCAAACAAAAAAATTATGCTATTCCCTTCATTACTCCTCTCGTCTCATTATGGAATCCCTTAAAATAGAAAAAAAAACCTAACAAATTTAATCATGAAGATGGATAAAATCTTAGCCAATCCTAGAATTCAACCATACATCACCTTGATCATTAGGTTGTTGATTAATTGGGTTGGTTTTCATTGATGTCAACCCTTGAAGAAAGTCCAGTAGAGAATTACAGTAGCACAAAGGTTTGGGTAATGGACCCAAGTTTGTTTGATGGATAATGGTATGAGTTTTGATATATTTGTAGGTAAAACTATTCTATATGGATATTACATATCATACCATTTCTGGTGGTATGTGAAACATGACATAACTCCTCACGGTTAGAGAGTTATGGCCATGTGAAGTTGGATAACCCTCATGAGTCATCTAGAAGCCCCAAAAGGTCAAAGTATTCAAAAGTGTTTGCAAAGAAGAAATTATCTAAATAATAAAGGGAAGTGATGAGTGTACTATAAGTCAAAGAGGATGTGAAAGAAATTATTTAAATAATAAAGTTAATGGATAACTTACTAATTATGTAAAGTGGTTAAGTTAAGTGGACAAGTGGTTATAAGTGCATTAAACCTAAAATAAGGAAAGTGGGTTAAGATGGTTAGAAGGTAACCCCTTGAGGAAGCTACATAAAAGTATAAATAAGAGTCAAGGGTATCTCATTCAAATTACACTTGAATATCATTGAATATCTATTTTTATGTAAGGTTATTTGGGAAGGTATTATTGATAGAGAAAAATTGCAGCAGAAAAAGTGTGGCAAAAAAAGTGTGGCAGGAAAAGCGCAGCAGTAAAAGTGAAGAAAAAAAAGTGCAGCAAAAAAAGTACAGTAGGAAAATTGTGGAAGAAAAAGTGCGGCAGAAAAAGTGAAACAAAAAAATTGCAGTAGAAAAAGTGTGGTAGGAAAAGTGCAGTAGGAAAACTGTGGAAGAAAAAGTGTGGCAGGAAAATTACGGAAGAAAAAGTGCGACAGAAAAATCACAGCAGGAAATGTGCTACTGAAAAACAACAACAAAAAAAGTGCGGCAGAAAAATCACGACAGTGGATTTGCTGTAGCAAAACCGTAGCAAAAAAACGCTACAAGAAGAAAAAAAAGGTATGGTTCTCATATGTGTAGTGTTGAATTTATGAATCAAGTTGAGGGTTATCCTTGCAAATATGTTGGATTTCCTCTTGGGAGTTTATGGCTTGTTGTAGAGATGATCTGAGGAATATATACTGAATTTTAATATCGTTTCATGTTTGAGGGATTTTGGTTGAAGTATGTTGCTAAAGTTATTGGTACAGATAGAGGTTGCATAATAGTGAAGTTATAGCACATGGTTTGAGGTACAAACTTCTGGTATAGTGTTTGAGGTATATGTGATCATATCATATTTGGATGACAAAATTGATGAGGGATTTTGGTTGAGGTACATGTTGGGTACATGGTTGAGACAAGTAGTTAATAAGTTGGCACATACATGAGGTATATAGTTGATGATGTTGGTACATTTTGATGAGTCATATTTGATGTGTAGTTGATGCATGATTGGTAAATACTTGGTACATGGTTGGAGGTACTTGTTAGTAGTATTGTTGACACATGGTTTATGGATGATGTAGCATACTTGTCTTGTTATATTATTAGAAGCACATATTGATCTTGGTGATGATTATGTGTTGTTGTGATATTCTTGGTTGATCCACATCTTGGTGATATTGTACATATGGTTGACAATTTTCTTGGTGATTGGTTTTGGTTGAGATATAGGTTGATGTATGGTACATGTTGGCACATGTTATTGGTATAGTTTGTTACAGGTTTTTTGGTGTAGGCTGATTGGTATAGGGTTACAATAGTATATCTCATAGTGATAGTGTCACAATTGTTCCATCATTCTACTTATATTTCAGGGCCATTGGACGAGGCAAGGACAAGTCATTGTAGCCACCTTTTGTTTGTATCTGGAAAACATAGGGGGTTGTAGCCTCCTTTTGGTTGTAGCCAGAGAATTGGGGAGTTGGAGCTTCCCTTAGGTTGTATCCTGAGAACATAGTGGGTTGTAGCCTCCTTCTAGTTATAGCCATAGAATTGGGGAGTTGGAGCTTCCCTCAGGTTGTAGCCTGCGAAACTAGGGGGTTGGAGCCTTCTTCCAGTTGCAACTGGAAAACAAAGAAAGTTGGTGCTTCCAATGAATTCAATTCTTAAATACATATAAGAAAAAATATTTCTTGGTTTTCTCCCTCTTTGGGTTTCCACGTAAAACACTGGTGTACTGTGGATGTGTGTGATTTCTCATTTTTTCATTGTTTATTCACTCTGTAACTATTGGATGATAATGATACATTGATTACTTTCATTTTATGGTGAAAAATGATTAAATTTCTCTATTGCTGATTCACCCCCCCTCTCAGTAATTCAACAATTGGTATCAAAGAAGGTTCCTTCCGGAAATAGTTTAACCACTAGAAGGAGATCATGGATTATTCTGAGAATGGAGTACCAATGTTTAATGGTCAGAATGGTTTAACGTATGATATGTGGAGCAGAAGGAAAAAAATATTTTTACAAGAACAAAGACATTATATTTGGCTATGAGTTGTTACAGGATATGATAGTTCAAAAATTGAAAAGACTACATGCAAGATGGAATTGAATAAGAATAAAAAAATAGCAATGGATATCATCTAGGAAGGATTACGTAATTCGGTAAGAGAAAAGGTTGTTAAATGTTCATCAGCCAAATAACTTTAGGATAAGTTACATGACATATATTCTTCAACCATTGTAGATTCAGAAAATGCCAAAGAAGATGCATATACAGATCAAGAAGAATTGTTTTCACCATTTCAAACAGATTCAGAAGATGAAGAGTACATAATCACCAAATGTATGTTGTTTTTCTTTAATTGTGAAAAACAATGACATCTTGAAATATAATGCCATGGAGGAAATCAGATAGAAAAACTAATTGAAAAGGAAGACAATTATGAAGTAGAATTGATTAGTTCTTTATATGAACTAAGAGAAGAAAATCAGTCACTCAAGAAAGAATTAATGAAACAAAAGGAAAGTGTTCACATTTTTGAAGAATCTCAACAGGTCATCGAGAACTTAAGAGCTCAACTAGAAGAAGCCCAAAAGATCTAAGAAAATCTTGAATATCAAAAGCAGTATTTGGAAGCCAACATAGCAGCACAGAAGGAAGAAGCATAAATGAGAGAGAATATATTGACAGATCATCTTAAGGAAATAAATAACAATCTAAACCAGATTGAGGTAGAGTTTGGTCAAGAAGAGAAAGGACTTGAAAAATAAATAATCACATTAAAAATTCAGCTTGAAGAAGCGAAAATAACAGAAGAAGTCATGAAGTCTTAGATAATGAAGAAAGAAGAAGAGGTTGAGAAGCTTGAATAAGAAGTTGTCACATTGAGAAGTAAAATCATCAAGCTCAACAAGAATGATGAAGAGACATAAACATCCACATCAGTTATAGAGAATGAAGAGAAGAACTCAAGGTTGCTAGAAAAGAAGAATGAAKAAAATAGAAAGAGTTATGAAGAAGTACTCAAAGGAAGGAATCATGGTCAACCAGAATCTAAGAAAACTATTGAATATACATSTTCAATAAGACCATCCATTTTCAAGCCATAAAGAAGCTTCAATCATGATCATGATCAGTCAATGAAAAATTTCAAAAGGAGTACACCACAAAGAAGATCATTCACTCACAGGTATGCAAATTTCTTTTATGGTCATTTTTTTTATTGTACTAACTTTGGACATAAGGTTGTAGATTGCAGGGATTATAAAAGAAATGTTCAAGCAAGAAATTCCTATGTGGCCCCACGTAACATTGAATGTTACAAATTTCATAACTATGAACATATAGCTAGTGATTGTAGAAACATGATCGATACTTCCATGAAAGAGAACATTGATATCATATGTAAGAAAGTATGGATAAGAAAACACAAAGAACAGGTGAACAAAGACCAGGTCC
Source organism: Picea glauca (assembly GCA_000966675.3). Lineage (NCBI taxonomy): Eukaryota > Viridiplantae > Streptophyta > Pinopsida > Pinales > Pinaceae > Picea > Picea glauca. The sequence goes on from JZKD02S0135640.1 coordinate 262,409, forward strand.
CAGAGATTGCAAGATTGGTAATAAAATGAGATGAAGAAAATTATATAGAGAAAAAGAAAGGTGTTAGATACAAAATGTTATGGAAAAAAACTAAAAGAAAAGAAGGACATGTAAATAAGGAGCAAGTTCAAGAGATTGTAATTTCAGGCATTGTAGTGAAAGATGAATCCACGAATAGAAAGAAAGAAGTCAAAGCTTAGAGAGATGATGAGTATACCAATGAATATGATGATGAATACACATAAGAACATGAATTGTTCTTAGCCATCCGGCTTAGAGACTCCCAAGTAACATGAATATTAGATAGGGGGAGTCTATGCGATAGATGTCATAGACCAAAGAACCATCCTTCGAGCAACTTGTAGAGTTTGAATAGACAAATCCAAAGCAGTCATTTAGCATAAGTAAAATCAGTTGTAGTAGTGAATACTTCATGATAGTATAGTGATAAATGGGTCAACATTAGGATAGTGTGCAGTAGAGTCTTGGACAATATGGATAGAGATGGATTCATAAGAACACTTAGCAGGTTTGGATAGATATATTATAGTGGATGAGAGCATGGATTCATAGATTGGTTCAGAGACAAAGGAACATTATCATAATGGATGATAATTACACAGGAAATGGCTCGAACAATTCTAATGGATTCAAAATTGACAGATATTGTTTAGACACATCCAGTGAATACAACAGTTCACATTCAAAATAGATTAATGCTTAGGAACAACAATGAAAAAACTTCCTACAAGCTATGGAAAGGAATACTAACAAATGTGAAGCACTTCAGAGTATTTGGAATCAAATGCTACATCAAAAGAGAAGATGGTAGAATGGGAAAGTTTGACTCTCATGTGGGCAAAGGAGTACTTTTTGGTTACTCAAGTACAAGGAAAGAATACAAGTGTTACAATATGAGGTTGAACAAAGTTGTGGAAAGAATCAATGTAACAATTGATGAAATGGGTGGTCCAGAGGAAGAAGAAAATGAATCATTGGAATAAGTTTACGAAGAAGAAGCACAACTTGAAGAAGAAGTCTACATTGAACAACCAAAAGAATTCCGGTTGTCAGAGAACACATATTATGTGTGCAAATTGAAGAAGGCCTTGTATGGTCTAAAATAGGCTCCTGAGCATGGTACTGTAGACTGGATAAATATCTACAATAGGCAGGGTTTATAAAAGGAAGTGTAGACAAAAACCTCTACATCAAGGTAACTCAAGATAGTATTTTATTAATTGAAGTTTATGTTGATGATATTATTTTTCAAAGAAATGATGATAGGTTAAGCCAAAAAATTGAAAAGGATATGTAGAATGAATTTGAAATATCATTACTTGAATAACTATCCTTCTTTCTGGGTCTTCAGATACGTGAAAGAAACCAAGAAATTTTTATTTCTCAAACTAATTATATCAGATAAATTCTAAAGAGGTTCGGAATGGAAGATTGCAAACCAATTACCACTCCTATGCAAACCAATTGTAAGTTGAGAAAAGATGATGATTCAAATTCTACAGACCAGAGGAAATACAAGTCAATGATTGGTAGATTACTATATGTGACAACATTCGAACCAGATGTAATGCAGGAATTTGGACAAGTGGCACGATTTCAAGGTGCACTAAGGGAATCACATGTCGTAGCAGTGAAGAGGATTTTTAGATATCTCAAAGGAAGAGAAGAGTTTGGATTATGGTATCCAAAAGGAAAGGATATATCACTTATTTCCTACATAGATGTAGATTGGGCAGGCTGCATTGATGACCGACGAATCACTAGTGGAGCATCGTTCTACTTAGGTGAGTCTTTAGTATCATGGTTGAGCAAGAAACAATCATCAATATCCTTATCTACAACCGAAGAAGAATATATTGCAACAGTAGCATGTTGTACACATGTTCTATGGATGAAACAAACTCTGACAGATATATAGGTTGAGTATGATGAGCCCATTCCAATCTATTGTGATAATACAAGCACCATCAGTATCCCAAAGAACTTGGTGATGCAGTCCAAGGCGAATCACATTCCAATCAAGTATCACTTTCCATAGGAATAGGTTGCAGAGAATAACATTAGAGTTGAATATGTGGGAACAAAAGAACAAGTGGTAAACATATTTACAAAACCGCTTCCACGAGAAGCCTTTGAGTATCTTTCCCAGAGACTCGGAGTGATTTATACTCTAAAATGAATTCTTTTGAATGTTGATCTTATATGTCTTGGATTTACACGAGGAAGCACCCTAAACAGGAAAGTTCAGGTCGAGAGATCAGTTTCAGGAAGAGTTCAGTAAGGGGGAGTATCCCCAAAGATAGTTCAGTTAGGGGGAGAAACCCCAGATGGAAATATACCTTTGTCATTGATGAAAAAGAGGGAGAGATTTATCAGATGTAGATCACAGAGGCATGGTTCCAAGGGAAGCGATGGTCATAGGAAGAGCATGAGTGATATGACTTTAGTATTGCATGGCATGAATTCAGTATTTCATCAAAGTGTTTCTATCAATGCAAAAGGGGCATATTGTTGATTAATTGGGTTGCTTGTCATTGATCTCAACCCTTGAAGAAAGTCTGGTAGTGAATTCTGGTAGCACAAATATTTGGGTAATGGAACCAATTTTTTTTTATGGATAATGGTATGAGTTTTCATATATTTGTAGTTTAAACTATTCTATATGGATAGTACATGTCATGCCATTTTCGATGGTATGTGGAATGTCACATAACTCCTCACGGTTAGAGATTTATGTCCATGTGAAGTTGGAGAACCCTCATGAGTCATCTAGAAGCCCCAAAAGGTCAAAGTAGTAAAAAGTGTTTGCAAAGAAGAAATTATCTAAATAATAAAGTGAAGTGATGAGTGTACTACAAGTCAAAGAGGATGAAAAAGAAATTATTTAAATAATAAAGTTAATGGAGAACTTACTAATTATGGAAATTGGTTAAGTTAAGTCGACATGTGGTTATAAGTGGGTTGACCCTAAAATAAGGAAAGTGGGTTAAGATGGTTAGAAGGAAACCCATTGAGGAAGATATATAAAAGTATAAATAAGAGGCAAGGGTATCTCATTCAAATTACACTTGAATATCATTGAATATCTACTTTTGTGAAAGGTTATTTGGGTAGGTATCAGTGATAGAGAAAAATTGAAACAAAAAAAGTGTGGCAGGAAAAGCGCGGCAGAAAAAGTGTGGCAAGAAAACTGTGGCAAAAAAAGTGCAGCAATAAAAGTGTGGCAGGAAAAGTGTAGCAGAAAAAGTGTGGTAGAAAAAGTGCAACAGAAAAGGTGCAACAGGAAAAGTGCAGCAGAAAAAGTGCGGCAGGAAAAGTGCAGAAGAAAAAGTGTGGCAGGAAAAGTGCAAAAGAAACAATGCGGCAGGAAAAGTGCAGTAGAAAAAGTGTGGCAGAAAAATCGTAGAAGGAAAAGTGTGGAAAGAAAAGTGTGGCAGAAACACCGCAGCAGAAAAAATGCGGCAGAAAAATCATGACAGTGGATTCGCGGCAGCAAAACCGTGGCAACAGAACGCTATAAGAAGAAAAACAAAGGTATGGTTGTCATATGTGTAGTGTTGAATTTATGAATAAAGTTGAGGGTTTGCCTTGTAAATATGTTTGATGCCCTATTGGGATTTTATGGCTTGTTGTAGAGTTGATGTGAGACAGATCTATTGAAGTTTAATATTGGTTCATGTTTGAGGGATTTTGGTTGAGTTATGTTGTTGAAGTTATTGGTACCGATAGAGGTTCTATAAAAGTGAATTTCTAGCACATGGTTTGAGGTATAGACTTGTGGTATAGTGTTTTAGGTATATGTGATGAGATCAGATTTTGATGATGAAATTGATGAGGGATTTTGGTTGAGGTACATGTTGGATACATGGTTGAGACAAGTAGTTGATGATTTGGCACATACATGAGGTGTATAGTTGATGATGTTGGTACATATTGATGAGTCATATTTGATGTGTAGTTGATGCATGATTGGTACATACTTGGTACATGGTTGGAGGTACTTGTTAGTAGTATTGTTGACACATGGTTTATGGATGATGTAGCATACTTGTCTTGGTATATTATTAGAAAAACATATTGATCTTGGCGATTATTATGAGTTGTTTTGATATTCTTGGTTGATGCACATCTTGGTGATATTGTGCATATGGTTGAGAGTTGTCTTGGTGATTGATCTTGGTTGAGATACAGGTTGATGTATGGTACATGTTGGCACAAGTTATTGGTACAAGTTGTTACAGGTTGTTTGGTGTAGGTTGATTGGTACAATTTTACATCAATATATCTCACAGTGATAGTGTGATAGTGGTTCAATCATTTTACTTATATTTCAGGGTGGTTTGACAGGGCAAGGACAGGTGGTTGTAGCCACCTTCTGGCTGTATCCGGAGAACATAGGGGGTTGTAGCCTCCTTCTATTTTTATCCAAAGAATTGGAGAGTTGGATATTCCATTAGTTTGTAGCCTGAGAACATAGGGGATTGTAGCCTCCTTCTGGTTGTAGCCAGAGAATTGGGGAGTTGGAGCTTCCCTCATGTTGTAGCCTAAGAAACTAGAGTGTTGGAGCCTCCTTTTAGTTGCATCTGGAAAACAATGGAAGTTGGTGCTTCCAATGAATGTAATTCTTAAAGACATATAAGAAAAAAAAATCTTTGGTTTTCTCCCACTTTGGGTTTCCATGTAAAACACTGACGTACTGTGTATGTGTGTGATTGCTCATTTTTTTATTGTTTATTTACTCTGCAAATATTGGATGATAATTCTACATTGATATAACACTTGCATTTTATGGTGAAAAGGGATTAAATTGCTTTATTACCGATTCACCCCCCCTCTCAGTAATCCAACATAGGCTTCCTCCTCCTTTTCTAGTTTTGATATTCTCCCACTTTCCCTCATATTGGTCGATCCATCATTCTTTTCCTTGCATCGAGTGATCATCTCACTGCATCTTTCCCTTCTTCACTACAATTTATGCCTTTCACATTGGTTCATGCACGTTAACCTTTGTGAGTTATACAAATGATTTATCCATAGTTTCCATCTTTATTAAAGAAATCCTCTGGACTTAGTTCATAAATTCTTTTTTATTCTCTATTTTCTTTTATTATAATCTCACCCCACTTAATTAATTATTTCCTTTTCTTTTATAATTAATCTTACCAACATCTCTCTCTTGATTAAAACTTGTATCACTTTAATCATTGTTCTCCTTAAAAATTTTAATCAATTTTTCACTATCACCATCTCGATATATTTCTCTGAATCTCAATGGATTTTACCTTGACCCTTTATTTATTATTTTTCTCCCTTACTTTATTATTTACTATTATCATGTTCCCCCACCCTTTTTCACATCTTTTGTTATCCCATCAAAATTCCATTTATTTACTGAATACCTGACATGCTAATTTATGAATTTAACTATTTAACTAACTTCTTAATTATTTTCTCTCTATCTATCTGTTATCTTTTATCAAGCATAATTATCTTCTCCCAATCTATCTATTGTCTTTTATCAACCCTAATATTATTTCTTATACTAATTTCTTATTATGTTTTACCTCCTCTCTGATTAACACTAATCTCAACGAACACCTCTACTGATTCATTATTTTATTATTTTGACCATTTCTATCCATCATATTTTACCTTCTCTTTGATTATCCCTTAAAAAACCTAATCTCGACGACTACCTATATTAATTTATCATTTTTACCATTTCTATATATTTTCATTTCTCTCTCTTGTAATGATTAATAACCATTCCTCTTCTATATAAACAAGGCTCAACACTCTTTTCCATTCATATTAGTTTCTTATGTCCTTGATGGTGGGTGAAGTGTCCACTCGAAACATTGGTTGTTTTGAAACCTCTCACATTTTTATCTAGAAAATTTTTCTTCTATTAATTTTACTAGTATTAAGAATAGGTTGATCAATATCATCATTAAAATCAATTTATATGCTATCCTCTCATCCATGATTTCATTCTTAGTGCTTTGGGTGATTCAAGGTTGAGATGGAATGAAGCATATTGTTATATAAATAATATATGATTGAGTAAATTGTTGTATAACTTGTTACAAGATTGAACATGATGATCTATTATATCTATTTCGCATGTTACAATTTCACTTTAATGGAGTTTTATAAATGCTTAATATATTTTATGAATTACTTCATTTATTTCATTTCCCTAAGTTCTTCTAGAGTGTCATGACAATCATTTGATTTTGAATCTTTGAAATATCTCTATCTCATGGAATATTTGAAAGAGATATTTGAAAAGATGGATATATCTAGGGAGATATAATTTTCCTTGAAGCAACTACTCCCCAGATACATATGTTTTCTATAATATCTCCTACCGCCCTCATAAGATGAGGGTGGGGGTGGGGGTGGGGGCATATATGTTATAACCCTAATTTTCACCATATATGCTTACCTGGCATCAGGCCATCTCATTTTATATCTTTTTCCAAGCCACTACTGAACAACTCTTCTTAAAAACACCCTTTTATAAGGCACATGTGCCTTGCTCCACTACTGCACGCGTGTATATGCTGGTTTTCCCACTACAACCCATGTATACCTACAAAAGCACAAAAAATGGAAAGTTGCAGATGGAACTCACATTTTTGGGTAAGTTACCTAAACCATTTTACCGCCCATAGCCAGTCACTCGACCAAATACCTAGCCCTTTATAGCCTATAAAATAAGGGGTAGGGGTCCCATTTGGAAGGAGGAAAATAATTGTAAAGAAACTCTACCCGATTTTTCATTCCCTTTGTCCCAACCTTTTGCAACTAGTGTGTGAAGAGAAGCATATACAAAAGTAGTTTGGAGCATAGTTGAAGAGGATCCCATGACCAAATTCGAGGAGCAGTGGCCGATCTCACTATTGTAAGGTTACTCTTGTGAGATTAATAAAAATAAGTACTTTTCCCGTCCCTCCATATGAGGTTTGTAATGTTTAAATTTGATTATATTTTGGTAAAATCTCTAACCCATTAGTTCATAGATCATATGCATCTGGAGTTATTTGTTTGTCTTTTTATGGATGCAGGTTAGCATTGGGAGGATATTTGCAGTCAAGGAGCGACCAAACAATAAAGGATGGACATCAAACACAGAAAATAAGATACAGTAACTTGATCTTTTTAACCTTGTATTTGCATATGAATAATGGGGTTTATGATTGGGATGATGGTAAAAAGTAGTAGACTTTATGTCATTTCTGCATGCATTACAGAACCCTTAATGCTAGTCTGTAGGGGGATTTCTCACCCACAACAATATATTAGGGTATGTTTTCACTATTATTTTCCCTCATCCCCACCCTCGTAATATAGGTTTGGGGGTGTGGGTATGGGGAGATATTAAGTAAAAAATAATATGTATTGATCAGGAAGTTCTTTCGGATTTATCGCATACGTTTATCGTATGCGATAAATCCGAAAGAACTTTCTGATCAAAACAATGGTCGCAAAATCCTTAGAATAGAAATAATATGTATGTTTTCCCTAATATCTCCCCCTAGACCCACTCTCATAACATGAGAGTGGAGGTGGGAGGCGATATTAGGGAAAAAATGTGTGGGAAGAGATATTAGGGAAAACATGGATGGGGGGAGATATTAAGGGAAACCTAATCTGGTATACCTAATATACCCCCCACCCACACTCTCATAATATGATATGTTTTCCCGAATATCATGCCTCATCCCACCCTCATAATATTAGGGTTGGGGGAGATTCATAACTATAGTAGAACACTTATCCTTTAACATAATTTGAACCAAGAAATTGATTATGTTCCAGAAAATTTTCACTCAATTGTAAGCATATAGTGTAGAATTCACAACCAATTTGGGCAATGAATCAACTACAATGAAGGAACCAAACAATGATATTGTTTCTCACTCAACCCAGCCCATTTTTTATCATGCTCATCCATTCTTATCATTAAAAAACACTCCAGGAATTGGATCCATCCATCAAACAACCATGGAACTCTCTTCCACTACCCTACACAACACAAGGAAGAGATTCCATTTCTTTTCCCAACAATCCCCCAAGGATATTTTTCCCTTCCAATGATATTGAGTGTAGGTAGAAAGATTCCAATCTATCGAATACATTTTTGGAATATCCTAGAAGAATAATACTTCTTTTAGGCATCCAATGAGTAGCAATAACATGGTGGGTGAAGGCTTCCTAACTTCCCCAAACTCCATGTTCACATACCATTTATCTCTCATCCGAGGTTTCGAATTCTCCTTTCAAAGTGGTGATTTTTTTCCATTTCTATATTAGTTCATGTTTAGCAAAGGAGAATGTAGCATGAGAAGTGTGAAGCACAAAAGAAAGAGAATGTGTGAGAATTGTGTGACATACAATGAAAATGAGAGAGTTTAGGGAAATGATGGATAACATTTATTTTTCTATGAGAATGAGGTACTCTTACACTTTCCCATAATGGTTGTACTTATCCCAATATTTAGTAACTAATTGAGAAGACTTCCCCACTAATATATGCAAAAATTAAATGATTAGATTTCTAAGTCAGTAGAGGTGGATGGATTCATTTAAGGAACATGATGGAAAAAGAGATGAGATCATAGGATAACACTTTGAAATAGATTACTTTCCCATAGCCCACCTTTCCTCTTCCCCTCAAATGAAATCATAGCACCTCGCATGCTCACTGTAACCATATTGGTCAATTATATATTATATTATAGCATAATATTTTCATATTTTGTATACCACCATTGCAACCCTAACAATCCTAACACATGGTTGATAGAGATATATTTACATAATTTGCATTCCTATCCATTCAATAGTTGTGTAACATCCCGCTCTTGCGTGCACTGAGCGAACTTTTTCTTTGAGGACACTTGCTTGCAAGTGATCCAGATTATCATACTATTGGGTGTTTGATTATGATTATGAGGCATTATGGATATAATTACATGTTATTTTACTGTATTGACATAGACAGGTGTTAATGACTCGGCTCTCCTGAGTGTGCAGGATTTGGACCTCGAGGATGTTGAGGCATTGAAGGAACACTTGGACTCTAGATCAAGTCAGGGAGTGGACTATTGGGGTTTGATTGTTGTATATATATGACATATGTGCATCTGATTAGATGTTATGATTATGGATTGTATTCTTACATGATTCGTTGATGATGCAGGCTAGCGATAGCTTGTCGACCAGACTCACATGTGGAGTAGAGGGGTCATGCACGACTACCAGAGACATTGAGGGAGAGGTGTGGACAATAGCCTTGCCATAGCCTACTAGCACTCCCGCTTTGGGTCGAACTATAGGTTAACAAATACCTAGTTCGACAATACCCATGATGTCGTGAGGGTATACTGTGACAATCACTCACAATGATTCTAAGGGGCACACAATAAGGCAGGGGCCTTATTCCTTAGAGGCCCTTAGTCTCCCACAAGATCACCTGGAAGAGTGTTGACTCCAGGGGTTTTTGATGTCTACCAAGTCAGTCAAGAGGCGAGTGGCACCCTTGGAGCATGTGGTGCGTCCTGAAGGGAACATCGCGCAAGAAAAATGGAATGAGGTGAGTGGCACCCTTGGAGCACGTAGTGTGTCCTAAAGGGCACGTCGTGAAAGGGAAACATAAGGAGGTGACTAGCACCCTTGGAGCACCTAGTGCGTCCTGAAGGGAACTTCGCGTTATTAGCTAATAAGTGAATAAACCTACATGGCTTTAGAATGAATATTGTGATAAAAAAGATTTAAAAACAATTTCCCTAATAAAATGTCACCCAACCTCGAAAATTAAAATATAGGTCTAAAGTAATACTTGTAGTAAATAATAATAATAATAATAATAATAATCATTAAGCATGTGACGAAAAGGGGGTAAGAAACTTGATTAAATTATTAAAATCAAATTATTGAGAGATTTAAAATTTTAAAAAGGGAAATGATTGTTTTATTACACATGCTAATTAAAATTTATTAATGAACAAGAAAAAGGGGAAAAAGATAATTTTCTACACTTACTAATTTTAGTTTAGATAAAAAGGGAAAGAGGGAAATTTAAAAGAATTAGGAAACTAAGGGGAAAAGGGGGAAACATAAAGAAAAAGGGAAACATAAGGGAAAAGCAGAATTACCAACTTAGCAAGGAATCTTGCCTTTAAGAAATTTCTAAATTGAACTCAACTAGTAAATTAGTAAGGGGGAAAGTCATTAATTTGTGTAAGGGAATATGGAGACACCTAGGAGAGATTCTAGGAATGATTTTAGGTGGGTAAGAGAAATAGGAGTAATTAAATAATTAATGAAACTAATTTCTAGTGCAATGAAGGGGATGGGTGACACATGTACAGGGAGGATTTTTCTGAATTAAATTATTGAACAATAAATTAAATGGGAATTTGGGAAAGAAGTGACTTAGAAATTCTATATAAAGGAGGGAGGAGGAGAAGGATGCATCTCTTCTGTTATTTGTAATGTTACACTACAGAATTTTAGACTTGATTGACTTAGCTTGTGGGAGTTGGGATTCCCAGCTCGGTGAGGAGTGGGTGTTAGAAAAATAGGACCGTGGAGCAATAAAATAAAACAAATGCAGAAACAAAACACATAAGACACACAATACAAGAGAGACACATATTTACGTGGTTCACCCAGTGTGGGCTACGTCCACCAGAGAAATTGTCAGGTCCTTCCTTTATTATTATCCAAAAAATGAAGGGATACAACCTACAGCAAAACCCGTGTAACTTCCTCTTCTTTTTCTCATAGTCTCCTCTCTCAGAATACAATATTCACCATCAATCATAGCCGCAATACATTTCCCTCATAAAAGAGGGTTTCCTTCTAGGGCAAAAAACCCTAACATAATCTCTACCATTAGA